>PQWD01003097.1:38556-156883 GCA_019425675.1 Leucinodes orbonalis | reverse complement strand
ATGGAGCCACCGACGTTTCTACCTTAGTTACTTAGTAAATAAGGAATTCCACAATTTGTATTTTTTTCAACCTCTACCTGAACTTTTAGTTTTACAAAATTGTAATGGTAAAATTCAGATATTGAATGCATTGTTTTGAAGTGTTTCAAGTTCCTATACAAAGATAACAATCATACCGAAACTAACCTATCTTTCTTTAAAATGTTTCGTATCACTTTGTAAACACGCGGATTTTCCAACTTAATTATATAATCCAAGTAATTATCCCCTCGTCTGCTATGGCATCTCCCGGAGACGCGTCACATTTGATTTTCTTTGTGTCTTGATTCACCACTATTGTGCGATTATGGTGGCACGATACTAAATAACTAAAACTATTTGTAATGGTGTATTCATTCATTATATATTTCGGGCCAGGGCGCAACCTGTTTACGTAAATGTTCATTTAACAGTGAATCAAAATATACGATCTGTGTTGCGTGTCACGTACTCTTTGCTTTGGTTTATTGTGTGCTAACTCCGCCATAGATTATTTCTAACTTTATAAAACACGTTTTACCTTCGACAACCTTTGACTGTAAGAAGTGTATCACAATCAAGAGTTAAATCAATAGTCTTGATCGCATTTCATTCACGGTAACAAAAACATCGGAAGAGATCTGACTTTCAATGCAGTTTATGGAGATTTGATTTGGTACAGATGCTTGAAGTGTGTTTACTATATGTTACTACACTTCGAATTCAAGAGTAGAAAACTGGTTTGAGTTTTTATCCGACTGCCGAAGGAGGGTTATGTTTATCAAGCGTATGTATGTATGTAGATTTTTATGTACCCTGCTGCAACCTAAACGATTTGATTTGTAACCATAGCGCGAGTGTTACTGCCATCTAGCCCCAAACTAAGCATAAGCCTGTAATATGGATACTAAACTTATCTTTTGTTAATACCCAGACCAATACAGACTGTTCATGCACACAAATATTTGCACTACCCGGGGATTAAACCTGGAATCCTTGGTGATTATACCACATTCGGCTATTAAGCCAACCTTACTTTACGAACGCATACCCACGAACCTTGAATATAAATATTTGGATGTATATACTTTTATAATAAAAATATTCATAGTTACCCTTTATAACTTTGGAGTAGTTTTAACGGCATCGATTGATTGACACCAACAACTGATACACAGTTATTATTCTTCATCAATGCCACACTGCGCCTTCACCCGTGACAACAGGTGCTTAGTCTCTTTAACCGACTTCTTTACAAGCTACAGTGTACTGCATCCCGAAACAGACATGTGCAAAACACTTCTATTTCATAGGACAATATCTGACACTGCGGTGGTACTTACTTAGATGACTCAGTACGGATTCTACCACCTAGTATTAGCCGACTTCTCTTACACCGCAGTTTCTTCAAATATTATTGCAATAAGAGATTAATATATTGTTTAAGTTACCGGTCTAGCTTTAGTATTTATTGGCAATTATTATATAGAAATATTTGAAGCGAATATAAGTGAGCATTGAGATATACAGATTTATCGTGCGCAATCACAGATCAGACGTTGGTATTCCGTCCAAAGCCCCGGAGAGGAGCTCGCACCGACTGAATTATTTACATGCGTTACTGTAACGCTCGTGCCAAGCGGGCAGAGGGTGTCTACGAAAACATAATTCCTATTTCCTCTGCAACCTTTGAAGGGTCGATGAGATTGAAATATTTTATTGCGTGGATTGATCGGTACTGGGAGACTGTTTTTATTCATGACTCACATTGTTTTAGTAAGCTCTGGTTGAAGCTATTTTTATTGTAAGGTTTTCATTTTGGTAAGGGTTTCAATTTGGTAATATTATTTGATAATAGAGCGTCGGTAGCTCAGTGGTGTGGACTGTCGCCTTCCTACCGGGAGGGCTGAGGTTCAAATCCCGACACGTACCAATGTATTTTCGAATTTTCGAAAATATATGTACGTTATCCGACGCTCTTACGGTGAAGGAAAACATCGTGAGGAAACCTTCATGCACGCCTGCAAGAGATTCGAAGGTTGAGTGTGAAGTCGTCCAATCCGCACTGGGCCCGCGTGGACGACTAAGGCCTAATCACCCTATACGGGTAGGCTTGTGCCCCTCGGTGGGGACGTTAAATGAGCTGATGATGATGATGATGATTTGATAATATAGGACTTGAGAGAAGTTCCTTACGATTCAAACTAAACTCATAGGCTAATGCACTAGTGGTACATCGTGCAGAACGACTAAAGAGGCTCTGCTTAGCGATTCAGCTCAGCAAATCGCACTGGTCCGACGAGGTAGGCACGCAACGGTCGCAACGTAAAACTTATCAAATTACCGTGACTACTTACTGTCATTCATTCTTTTGGCACTTAATCTGTCTTGGTCAGGCTTATCATTTACCACCAGGTGAATGAACGGACCGTTTCATTTTGTTAGTTGGATTCATAAGCTTTTCATGGTTATTCAAATATTTACATTTACATAGCATAAACCTTAAAGAACGTTTGAGGTGGAAGTATGTCCGATATCGCTTTTATTAAACCGATGATCTTCCTGAGAAAAACCGAAAACGCCTGGAATAAAATGTCGAGATTGTATTCGGTGGCACGCATTTAAATAGGCTTATTTCGAGCAATAACAATGATCGTAACATGATTTAATATTTTTATGTATTTTATTTCAAACAACAAAATGTTGTCGTCTCTTATGAAATAGAAGAGCCTTTATGGAAACCGACTAGTCAAATAAATCAATTATGGGGTAGATTCGTAGATGGCTAAAATATTGTACCGTCTCGAGTGGTATTTAGAGGTCTAAATACCACTCGAGACGTTACAATATTTTAGGGATATTTTACGCACATAGGTGTGCTGGGATTCTTTTTTCCACAGACATAATATATATATGAGTCCCGCTGGGGACGTCTTTTGGCTCGTTGTGTACAATATTAAGGCTGAGAGGTATATGCTTTTACTTGCCCAGTGAAGCTGTAAAGGCCATTTGCAGCCAACAGCAGTAGAAGATTAGAATAAAAATACCAATGTCAGCAGCGGACTGCATTGGTTCGCAAAGAGAGGGAGGTAAAAATTTCATTTTCAGAACACGCTAGTTGACATTAAGAAGCTTATAAACAAAACTTTGTTTGAAACAGTTAACTGAATTCTTCACGATAAGACACAAATAAATTAGGTGTGAATACTATAGTAAAGTGAGCATTGCGCACTATGAATAATTATTACAGATGTTCGTATTTAAATTCCACTTCATATCCAAACGCGCAGCACCAAGTGAGCAAAAGTGACTAAGTTGTCTGCAGTCCGTATGAGTGGGCCGGGACAGAGCAACTTCGCCAAAACTAACTTCAAGCGCTGTAAGTAAGCGTCTGTGGCCAACTCGCCTTCGCGTATTACTTCCAAACGATTTCACCATATTTGAATGATCAGTTAAACGTGCACATCTGCGGTCCTCAAAAAGTACAAATTTTCAAAAAAAACCTAATGGCAAGATTTTATGTTAATTTAACTATTTAACAAAGTTTTGCCTTGTCAACTCTTGCACGAAAATGGGGTTCTAAATTTATATTTAAGGCATATACGAGTAATTGTGTAATGTATATACAATACCCATATATTATAAGCTAGATCATATTTGTATAAGTCACATATAATATATTCGACCACATTATTACTTCATTCATATATTTATCTTTATATTATTATTTTTTCATTCATATATTTATCTTTATATTATTTATTCCTTTAATTACATATTTGTTTTTTATTAGTGTATTTCTTCTTTGTATGCATCATTGTAAATTGTGTAAAATTGTAATTGTTATATTGTATCTTCTATGTTAAACTGTATATTCGTGTTTTTTGTGTGGTCAAATAAACGTTTTTCTATTCTATTCTATTCTATATAATATCATCAACATCATCTATTATTACAGCCCTAGAGTCTAGACTTCTCCAGAACACTAGTTATTGAATACATTTGGGCTTTATCTACGGGGCTATTATAGTTTATTAAATAAGTATTCACTTATATTCACATAGCACCATCTAGCCCCAAACTAAGCATTAGCCTGTAATATGGGCTATATATATTACATAGAAACATCCAGACAAACAAACAGACATGTTCTTGCTCGTAAATGTTTGTACTGCCCGGGGCTAGAACCCTTGGTGTAGAAGCCGACGACGACGACGGGTTGTCAAATATATAATTGTATATATTTGAATAAGTAAATGTGTGGTAATATTAATAATGGCCATATTACATCCTAATTCAAAAGGTAAGCTCGTTCTATCCATCCTCAGTAGATAACAGATATTGTGCTTTAGATAAACTTGAAATAATCATAGCGGCAATGAAAATCAAAGGCTAAATATAAAATGCAATTAATTTGGGAATTGTTGAAATTTTGATTCACATTTATACGCTTCACGAGCATGCCTGCTCAGTCGTAAATATTACAATAATTTATGTTGAGTCGGCCATCGCACATACTTTCAGTATAATATTCGAGAGTTCTTGAATGTCGCTTTACATTATTGTATTTATTAGCGTTTCATTTTGTAGGATTGTAGCAAGGAAATACTAGCGTGCATGTAATTGGATGGTAATTTGTTAAGTCGCTTTTCATTACAGAATCGCATTATACAATATAATGTACTCATTTGCTGTTAATGTATTTTTTCATATAGTTCATTTTGTTCTTGTCGCATTGATGCAGTTTATTATTTAATTTATAGCACACAAGGAACATTTTAAATTGATACTCTGTTATTAATTTGTGCAGCGTTATAATTGCAAACATACCCAGGCTTGACAAGTTAATACGAGTCGTTGTCTAAATTGAAAGAGCGCGGGCCACGAGACAAGTATTGCATCCCCTCAGAGATGTAAGCGTTGTTTTATGGTCGTCGTGCCGCCAACAAACTTCGGCAACTGCTTTATGATCCTAATTTATAAGTGAGCGGCGTCGGGAGTATTTACGACTCTTTCTGGGAGTCCTCCCGCGAGTGCGTTCAGCGCTTACAAGCTTTCTAAGCTTGAATATGCTGTCGTTTGTGAACAGTGTTCACACTTGCATTGTCACCGTTCTACCGACGTACCCTCGAGATATTCATCATATGAATAGTTAGTTGTCAGTCAATAGTAGTTGTACTTATCATCGGATACTCTAAAGCTTACAAAATGACAGCTACTTTTAATTTTTATAAATATTACTCCTAATGAGCGTCGGTGGCTTATTGGCTTGGACTGCTGCCTTCAGATCTGGAGAGTACAGGTTGAAATCCCGGCATGTACCAATGTATTTTCGAAATGATATGTACGTTTTATCAGACGCCATTACGGTGAAGGAGAGCACCGTGAGGAAGCTTGCGTGGAGATTCAAAGGTTATGCGCGTAATTGGCCAATCCGTACTAGATCTGCGTGGACGACTAAGGCTTATACACTCTTTACAGTTAGACTCGTGATGATGATGATGATGAGAGTTTTCCTTTAATATCACTACGCGTACCTACTGATACGTTCCTTGTACATCATCATCGTATACGCACGACTAAAATAATGAAAAACGAATAAAAATTTGTAAAATAAATAAATGTTTCTCGAAAAATGTAAAGTATAGGTATTTAAATTATAGGCAAGATGTTATGGACAAGCGATACTCCGTTGTATGACCAGGAATTGTCACGTGCGAGCGATTTGCAATCTCTGAGAGCTCTGTATGAAATTTGGGAGCATAAATTAATTTTCAATTTCCCATTGACATTTCGCTGAGCCGGGCGACATGTCTCACAGGCTAGGTATTAACCCCAACATGACACCCCCCGCGCCTATTCCATGCTGCTATAGGATAGGCACACAGCGATTATACTAAGAAATCGTATTTTTAGTACGTACCTCAGTACTTAAACAAGTAAATTGACTTCCAGTGATTGAGGATCTCTCAAGTGAAGAAACTAACGCGAACGTAGTGGTCAGTCATCGGATGGATTTTAAGTTCATTCTTCAAAGTATACGTTAAACTGTTGGTCCGGGCTATGAATTTATAATATTATCTACTGAACTAAGAATAGCTGTGTAATAAAACTTTAAAAATTAAAAATTAAATTTTCTACCTTCAATTTCTATGTGCACTAGAAATTTCCATAAAAGCTCTGTTTTTCCAACATTGTACAGCTTCAACGAAATTCCCCATTGTTACTGTTTATAATACAGACGGTGGAGCCACTTAAAACGATTTCATGTAGACAGAAATATTGAACATCGCACAAGTTCTAATGCTCGCGTACAGAATGCAACATGCAAAAGCCATTGAGTTACATTGAGTGAATGGATGTTCCTTCGAACCTCGCTCGCCGGCCCGGCCATTGTGTGAACATGAATATGACATTGCGGCGCACTGCATCACACCATGCACGCTACGTGTAAACTATTATTATGGTTGAATTTTAAATACTTATTCGTATATTTTGCAGAATACCGTGTCACTTTAGAGTCTTGGGTTAACTTGTTGTTGTGTCTACACAAAAACTACACTGGGCAAAAATATTGATAAGTTAGTATCTCAACGTATTTTTAATTCTCCATCTGAATAAAAGTTTCATTATGGTTTTTATGATGCTAAATGATCGATGTCGAGAGATAGACTTTGGTTTGAAAAAAAGAAAAGTAGGTTTTTTAATGAAAAATAACTTGTTTTTGGGATTGCAACGCAACTAGTTAGTTGTCAACACGACACAATATTTTAGATTGTTGTAAATCTAGATTTCTTTTTTATTGTTTAATAAATAATTGCCGTATCAAACAATAGGGTCAACAATAATATATGGAGTCCAGGGGGGTTACCGCCATCTCTTAAAACAATAATTTACTTCGTCTTTTCTGGTACAAAATGCGGACGTATCATTATAACAATACTATTTTAAGAGCTAGTGGTTACCCCCCAGGACCTGATGTTTAAATTAATTAGGTAACTTTCTGTAATATTCGTACTAAACTCAGTGTGTCTTTAAGTAGCATTTCGCTTTCCATAGGATTCGAAATTGGTGGAGCGTCGGTAACTCATTGGTGTGGGCTGATGCCTTTTGATCTGGAGCGTGCAGGTTCAAATCGAGCTGCTTACTTAATGTCTTATCGAATTTTCGAATTTATGTGTACGTTTATTCGACGCTATTACGGTGGAGGAAAACGTAAGGCAATCGTGCGAATTCCTGCCTGCGAAGAAATTTCAAAGTTTGTGCGTGAAGTCCCCAAATTCGCACTAGGCCTAAGGCCTATTATGGGTAGGCTCGTGCCCCTCGCAGGGACGTATAATAAGTTGCTGATGATAAAATCGACCGCTAGGGTACCTATCATCTTATGAGTTTATTGTCTGATGTTACATTTATAAACATACCCATCATTTCATTTCGATATAATTTTGTGATTTATTTAAATGTTATAAAATAACATGCTAAGTTTTACTTTCCAGTCGTATTGAAAGATAGAAAATGTTTTAGAATGAAAGAAACACTTTTAAATATTATATTCTGCTTTCTCCTGTGAAAAACGTGCACTACGTACCGTGAGGTAATTGTACTGTTCCGGAAGTGCAAGCATTAATTGACAATTGAGTTCAGGCTATGTTTGAGAATATATTTTAACCACACACACACGTGTGTGTGTATACACACATATCGTTATAGGTAACCTATACTTAAATAATTATTCATTTAGATAATTAGAAAGAAAGAAAGAAAGAAAATCATTTATTGACCCTTTAACATAACATATTTTACAAGTAAAACGAAACAAAAAAATAATACATAAAAAGGTCAATAGGACCCGCCTCGGCATAAGTTGAAACGACGCGCGCCTGCCTGTATCAGACGCGTACCGTAACAACACCGATATTCTGACGGTACCTAAAAGAACGAGTTATCGTCACTTAATTTAAAATGAGGTTATTTCAACTTATGACACGCACTTATTAAAATTACAATAATTGTATACTAAATATAAAAAATAAATAAAACGAACTTTAAACAGAACATAAAAGGAAAAAAAGCACATGAACAAAATAATAATATTAAAAATAATATACAAGTACAGAATATTAATTTAGAAACTAAAACACAGAAAGTAACATTACTAGAAAGAAAACTTACAATATAAAATTACTAAAACGTATTTGGTTTTTACTTTGTTTGCAGCATTAACCAATTTCAATGCAATCACTTTTACTAAAGAAATACTGACAAAACAGAAGGTTATTTATATTTGCTGGGGACTTGGTTAAAAAATAATAATAATGGTAGATGGGTGAAAGGAAAACTAAAGCCTTGTTAAGTTCGCCGAACTTACATCAAGATGTGAAAATTCCGAAGGTTGGTAGTCTGACTTTGGGTTAACAGATAATTGAAATTATGATATTATATCAGTAGCAAATATTATATCACTACTTATTGAAAGGCGAAAGGTAGATAGACTGTATTATTTGTGCTTCTTATTACCGCTTCAACGGTTGCAGTATTTTATTTCATATATTTAATTAAAGTTTGAATATGTTATAATCCCCGTTAAATATTTAGATATTAAACATCTACCCACGGTTGTCTACAATGTTTTACCTTTGCGATTGTACTGTTTGTATTTGCAAAATTCATAAAACAATGTAGAATAATAAAACCATAAAAAGAAGCCGGCGGGTAGGTAGACCGGCAGTTCAGGGTTCGGCGTTGCATTGGTTCAAATATCCGTCGCTCGGCGATGTTTCACCGACACGAACTAGGAAGGAGATTTCAATGCGCCTGATTTATGAGCCACATAATGGAGCGCTGCGTTGCACTCACTGCATGCAACCGCCGCCCGAACCGACGCTAAACATCATTTTGTTTATTTTAAAACATGGCTGGAAGTCACCGGATTTGCATTATACCCGGTACATATTGAAGACGGCGTGCATACGATGCACTGGCCAGAAATTCGTTTCAATGGTTTGGTTTGAGTGTTCTATTTGACGACCCTTTTGGTGTAGCAGTTGAGGCATCGGCTACTACACTAAGGGTTTGATTCCCCTGGCAGTATAAACATTGATATGCATGAACAAGTCTGTTTGTATTGATAGGGATGTTTTTTATGTTTAAAACGATATGTATGCATATAGGTATTAAACATAAATGTTTATGTATTTACCTAAAAAATGTACATAAGTATGTTTATCAATGCACCTTCACCCGTAATACAAGCTTCACGCTCAACTTGGGGCTAGATGGCGCTGAGTGGATGTTAGTAGATATTTATTCAGTTAAGCACAAGAAGTGAGATGAAATATTCTCAATTTTTATACTGAACCCAATTTAACCTACTCTTGATTTTTAATGAGGCTCTGACGCTATGCCAACATGGTAAACTGAGGACCATCTGGTTAAGGCTAACGAAGGGTAAAGCGACAAGCCCATCCTAAAAGACATGCCGACACGCACTGAATTAGTGGTAACGGCCCGATAGTCCTGCACTGTCCGATACCGCTGAGGTTCTTAACAAATAATGTATAGATTGGTTGGAAGTCCTAATTACTGCTTAGAATATGCAGTATGCGAGGACCTGCGCCAATTCTATATAGATAATTGTCTGAAAGGACTTACAAATGACCATGTCCAATGTCAAAATATTTGCTGTAATAGGCCAAAATTTACGACGCTGTGACATCCATAGCTACTTATTGAAAATTATTAATATAAATAAATAAATACCAATGACATTCATCATTCATTTACAGGGTGTAAATGAATGGTGCAGCTAATTATATGAGAGCAATATTTGTTTATATTCCGACTATTTTTTCCTTTGTGTATCCATAATGTACGTATGGTGAAACCGCAAAATAAAATTAATTAACACCTAATCATTTTAGACAATTAATTGAAAGTATGGTCATGGTACAGTAAATTTACAATCATGTTTATTTTGCAGGTTATTCGAATTCATTAATTCAATGTTATTGCATTACACGTCACAATGGAATACACGTGGAGTACCGCGACAACATAAATTTAGGCAAAATTATTATTTTTGTATAGTTATAATATTTTATTACATTGAAGCAATGTTTTCATATTCATATTCATATTCATATTCATATCATAACTAGGCTAAGCCTAGTTCTTGTAAATTAGTGCAATTTTGTAATTGTAGTGTTAATAAGAAGCCAGAGCTTTGTTTTGCTTGGGTCTCCAATCTTTTCTGCATATGTTTTCACTCAAATTACCTAATTGGTAATTAGATTGTGTCACAAGACTGTGAGCAGAAATACCCAGTATCAATTTAAGTTAAAAACGTATGTGACATTAATAAATCGATTAGAAATCACAGAAGAAACAATAATAGTATCACATAAGGAAAAGAAATGCTCGACCGAAATCGATAAAGCCAGCGACACTATCAAATACGATACAATAATGATAATCATAGTTTGCTAACATAACATATAATAACACATAAGTAGGATCCTATATATTCTGTGCTGTAAACGTTTTATGTATATTCACTGGTACCAGTGCCAGTGTCTTAGCGATACGTCATTGGCAAATTGAAAACTTAATTTATGGGTCTCTCATCGCGTGAGCTTACACAGCTTACTCAGCGCGACACCCGAAATATTGAGGATTTTCTCATTTCCACTCGTTGCATACTAATTTGATAAAACTTTTTCAAGTAATTTGTATTTTAAAATTTTATTGAATTGATTTCCACTATATCTTCTTGACTATTAATATTTTGTACCGTTTATAAATTGAGGGCTAATACGCTCATTCAATTTTATTTGGTCAGTTATTTATATTTAGTTTTGTGATGTGTATGTGTTTAGGCATCAATATATATGGCATGGCGATTTTACAAGTTGTTGAAACCCCATTTTTAAAAGTAGAAGGTGTAAAAGGTAAACTTAGAAAAATAAAAGATGCTGAGAGAAGAAAAAAAAATACATGATAAATATTTAAAATACCCAGACCAAGAAAATACGAAACACATACAAATATTTGAACGGCGACCGAATCTAGAGTCATTGGTGCAGTATCCATAACACGAAATGTCTGGCTAGATGTTTGGATAATATTGTTATGCGCCGTGGAAAATTTAAATATTCTTTTGTGCCGGGGTAAAAAATAGCTTGAATCATGAGTCAGTGAGACTGTGTACCGTATACGAAGCGTAAAGTGCTACGTTATTCAACTTAATAGCCATTAGTTTGGTTCGTTAGCGGAATATTGCTAACGAATGTGCGGCGAGCGCGCATTCCGCCAGTCGGCGTGCGGTGAAACGCTCAATTAGCACACATTGGACTACCTACCGTTTCATATAAAATACCAGTAATTCAACACAATCTATGAATTATGTATATGTTGCAGGCAAAGCGTGCAGCGGCACGCTCACGCAGGATCTCTATTACACCGTTTATCCGGTGATGTTTCGGCGTGCGTCTATCGTATCTCGTCGTGTATATAGCTTGTAGCTACGAGCGTGAAGCTGAATTCAGAATTAGTTCATGCAACTGGATTTTGCACCAATCCTGTTAATATTCCTTGGATTATTTCGTTACTTACAACTAACCATCGCAGCTAATACAATATTAACTTACATAAACAATTTAGTAGTGTAAACGATACGTACTCAATTTATATATGCAATACTGTATACAAAACATTAACTTGGGACTAGATGGCGCTTTGTGAATATCAGTGATATTTATTTAAAATAAATAAAGGAAATTAGGTAGTATTGTTCACGATTTTCCTCGAAAGAAATATAGACTTTAAAAATGACTCTTTTAAAACTACAACACAACAAACTGCACAAAGATTACCATTTACTCATTCCATTATAATCGAATCCCATGCGAGAAATGGTTCAGAAAATGTTTCCTTGTACAATAAAAGCATCTGTCTGAGATCAAATTTGTTTTCGAATGTCCGACGTCTTCGTTTATTCGCGGGGGTGAGGAAGGTTGTCCTATTAAGGGGAATCTGGGAACAGAGGAAGCCCAGAAGTCGAGTTCCGTGATGGGGATGATTAATATGGCTCATTTGCGGCGCTCGCCAACTCGCGAGAGCACTGCGCGGCTAGGGGACGGACAGCAAATAATTTAAACCTTGCAAGGTATTTTTAATATTGATGCCAATTCCTACTTAGAATATAGGAAAAAATCTTTCGGTTCTAAATCTGTAGGGAAAAATGTTTGTATGTTGTTCAAATGAAAGCTCTTTGTGCATTTCTCAGTATTTTGTTTTCTGTTAGATTAAAGTAACTTAAGGTTTTAGTGACTTAACGTAATGTCTTTAGTTTATATTTCTTATTACTCACCAAACAAAGCATTATCAATGTCTTTAATTTTTTATAGAACTATTATAGGATGACTGAGCAAAGTGATCTCTTTTTTAAATACCGGATTTGATAAATATAGGTACTTACTAAAACTATTTAAGGGTCACTTACTAAACTCTCTCCATAAAAATCTTCAGACTGTTATTTACTGGTGACACCTTTGACTAACGTCAAGTAGCGAAATCACATTTTTCAATATATTCTTTCTTATGAAACAATAATTTGAAAACAACCGAATTTATTTCTTGATTTCAAATGTCATCATCATCAGTACCGTATAGGTACACTGCAGAGCATAGACCTTCCCGCATAGCATAGTTTTGGAAATATTGGGCCATAAACCACGTCACGGGCCAAATGCGGATTGGTAGGTGTTAACAATTAGCATCCTAAGCCATAAGCCGGGACTTACGAGTGGTTTAAACACCAGAGCCCTTCAAAACACGGAATAATGTCCAAACAATATCCATTGAAAAAAAACACACTTAAATTGATTTTCACTGTGCGGTGTCCCTGCAGATTATAAACCTCGTATCATGCAACGATCTAATCCACGCGTTCCGGCCACTACATAGACCATGGAGATCAAATATAAATTATTGAAGAGTGTATTGTACAAAGCAGAAGTGCTAGCCCCTGGTTCGGTCCGCGTACCTCACGCTACGTGCCCGTCTCCCGTACATCGTTTGCGCTTCCGCGCCCACAATTTATTAGATTCCACCCATTTATACCTTTTATCACCCTGTATTTAATATAATAACACAATTTTCTAACATCGTTAGCATAAATTTATCACATGATTACAATGTTCGGTGATAAATAGCTACTTCGGAAGACGAATCCCACTCAAAATAGGGATTAGCTTATACTCATTTTTCGACGACTTTTTACCCTTCTTAAAGGATGTTATAAGTTAATTGTAATGCCCCATAAATTTTGTTAAGTAGTAGACACGTATATACAGCGTTGTATTGTTAAGGAATATTTAAGAGCTAAGAAAAAAATGATTTCCATTTGTTCAAAACATTAATTACGTAATAATAGACAGTCCATTGCTAAAATAAGGGATTCCTTCACTAAAGCGAACGGTTTTGCTATAATCGTCACGCTTGTACAGGCGGGTTGGATATGAAGTACCTTTAGGGTTGAATTAGACAGTGCTCCTAGCCGCTTTCTGCTTAATGTTAGTAGTATAAAGAGTAGGGGTGCCGACGCTAGTCTTATGATCTGCTGTCATCACACAGCATAAAAACATTTTAAGCGTAGAAAACAGAATACCTACAGTAAATAATAACTAGAGTCATAAAAAGAATCATATGCGTGAAAGAAGGTACAGAAAAGTATCTAGAACTCTACACAAACAAGGTAGAGGATAACTTTATTAAGAAAAAGAGGAACATACTGTACGTTTCAGATAACTCGGGATGATGTCTCAATTACCTTATAAATACCTGAACTGAAACGAAACAAAAGTATATTCCGTTCCATTTTAATCCATTGCTATGTTCCGAAAATGTTATAAAAGCATTGCAATTTTACGTAGTGCGAGCATAATGTTAATTTATAAGCGCATAAATATAAGCAAATATAATGCAGGGTAATTATGTTTTTCCTATTAATAAGCCCAAATAACCACACAAAGGCAATGAATAATACTAATTAGAATTGATTCAATTTATTAGCTGTACAAAAGACCAAGTTGAATAATGCAAGATTTTGTGAAATTCACTTGAATTTTCGCCGATTGTCGATTTATCGGAACACGGCGGCCCGCGACCCCTGCATTACCACTGTAATTGGTTTCTAATACCGCGTAAACCCCCTAAACGTGTTGCGGGACTGGACCGAGAGATAAAGTGCACGAAAGCCTCTCGCACAGATTTCACTTCAATTTTATATATTCCCTTTTTTTTTCTTGACCTCGTTCTAAACGTAATAGAGTTCTCCCGCCAAACCGACGCGTCCCCTCGTTCGTCAATTCGACGCGATATAGGAATCTTTGACGATTCGCATTTTTTACGATAATAAATGCTGTTACAATCCGTGTATAAGATCATCACCCACTAATTGGGTTTAGGCGTTGTAGATTATGTCCCAACCTCCCCATGGCTATGCTGTGTAAGGTGTTCCCTGCAGTGGGATGATAGGCCGAATATGGTGAAGATGATTAGATTGTCTAGTACCCAAATCAAGTTTCGTTTTTGATATAGCCGAGTTCTGGGTAAGACAGGCCGTGGATACTGTGTAATGGAGTCTATTTTTTGATATCTTTGATGTTTGGCTAAGAGTTAGACTGTTTACTTGTTCATAGTTAATTATTAAACTTGAAACAATAGGTAGACATAATTCCTGCACGCTGCAATAAGTGACCCTCTTGCTTATTTTCCTAATATTATCGGTCAATTTTGTGAACTTGCTCACAGGAACTTGTCTATAATTATTAACGCGTAGTAAATATGTACTCATGTATCTGGCGCAAAATGGGGGAGACCTATGTCCAGCAGTGGACTGCGATAGGTTGAAGAGAGAGAGAGAGAGAGTAAATATGTAGTTTTTGTTTTTCTGTTCTGATCACCAGATAAATAGGTAATGCACAAATCGTCTAGCAAAGAATATTATTGAGGTACGTTTGTTATTTTTAGATATCGGTACTGGTAAGTTATCGTAAGCCTCTTATTCAAAACAAAACCGAAGTAAATACATATGAATTCAAATATTTATTAAATATCTTCCATAATCATGTATGATTCAATTGAACATATGATTTTTACATTGGAAAGATGTTTTTTCACAAATTCTTAATGTCCTTTGAAAGCATTCATAGGCAGTCAGATATAGGTAATTTGTTTGTTCAATAAACACGAGGCAGTTCGTAGCTTGGGTGAAGTGTACGTAGAATGGGGCTCGTAGGGCGTCCCTCTTATTGTATCAGGATTAGACTAAATCCTGCGTGTGACACCGCCCCGATGCCGCGACGCGAGACTCTCTCCGTTTGCATTTTAAGCGGCTAACCAAAAGAAAATCTGAACAGACATCCCTGACACTTTTATCCTGGGGCCAAAAGTTACAAGTGTTATACGTAAACCAGCAAATATTCATATTAAAGCATCAAACAAGCCGACAAACATGTTGTGTTGTAGACGTAAAATGTATTGTTCTGAAGAGATTGCAACAATAATAAAACTCTACTGGAACTCTAGAAACCTATATCCTATGTTACCTATATGTTACCTATGTTACCTATATATATAATATTTGCATGTTCAATGTTCTTGTATACGTTAACATTAGCCTTATCATTGTTTGCCTTTATGATTTTTGTATATCTTCAGTTAAGATGTTTTATTTAGTTTCATTTAATATAACAACATGTAAAAGAAATGTAAAATTACTTTGTATAGGAGACCTGAAATCTGTCGCCTCGGATGACGGGTACAGAGAAGTGTTAAAGAAAGAAAACATACTAGGTGGTAGACTCGATACAGAGTCATCTAGGTAGGTACCTCCGCAGTGCCAGAACTGCCAGATATCATCCCGTGAAATAAGAGTGCTACACACTTTTGTGTTTCGGGATGAGGGCACTGTAGCTAGTGAAATTACTAGATATGTGACAGGCGCCGTGCGGCATTGATGAAGAATAATAACTGTTTATCAGTTGTTGATCTCCTTCAATGCCGCTCTGCCATGGTCAGACATATCACTTACCATCAGGTGAGCGTTCTTACCGTCTCATTCACTTCGTAAAAAACATTTTTATTTGATGTGTATCCAAAATGATTCACAATCTGCAGACATTGGTTTTCTTCAAACTGCATCTGTCATAAGCTTAAGTGACTGTAGATTGGTTTTCTAATCAAGTCATAACACAACACGAAATCAGGATAAATATGGATGTTTTTAATGCCACCTATTTATATTATCCCTATGTGCATCTTTAGAAAAGAAGCTTCACCTCAAATACGAACACGAAAATATTCCTTGTCGGAAACTAATGTGCATCCATATATTCTTGAGTGCAGCTTGATAATGTATGATGATACATGTGCCGGGTCTATAAGTCCACGTAAAATGCAAGTGCAGCGAACATAACCCTAACACCGCGCAAGGATGGTCACTGGAATTTTTCAGTGTGCGATGTCCTGTCGCGCACGAATCCTTGGAAATTTATAGCCCGCGCTGACGGTGGCCAGTTTTACGAATACAGGACACGGTGCTTTTGTACTTGTCTCCACGAGAGATAGCTGAATGATATCCTGGATTTTTTAAATCCTACTACGCTTTTGAAAGGTCTCGATGTCTCGATTAGTTTGACGACCCATTTGGTGTATTAGTTGTGACATCGGTTACTACATCAAGGGTTCCGGATTCGATCCCCAGGCAGTATCTAAACATTGGTGTGCATGAACATATTCTGTTTATATTGGTCTGGTTGTTTAATGTTTAAGTATGTTTATCAGTTGTTTAATACCCTTAATAAAAGCTTAACGCTTAAATAAGGGCTCGATGGCGTTGTGCGAATGTCAATGAATATTTATTTATTAGTGAGGGTTATTTTTATTCCATTAGTAGTCAAAGGAGTAGATGGTTCACCTGATGGTGAGTGATACCGCCAATCATAGACACTCATAACTCCCATAGAGCTACGAGGGTGTTGCTTTACAAAAGAACCTAGGTAGGTCTAAGGAGGTACCATCGCATTGCCAGATATCGTCCCGTTAATTAAAAAGCTGGTAAAATTACCTGGTATGAGACCGAACACCTGTCATCTAAGATGACGGGCACAGGATGGTGATGACGGAAAATAATAAATACCAACTATTATCAATTTCCTTCAATACTAAATCAACCATGGTCAGGCGTATCACTTACCATCAGTTGAACAAACTGACAGTCCCGTTCAATACATGTCAAAAAACTCTGAATTCATAGTCTCACGCCAGTTTTCTGTGCGGCCGTGATATCACTTCAGTCGCGGCCCATTACTCCTGAAGCGTAGCTCTTCCATATTTAATAATTTGGTCGTGTAAAAAATATAGCTGACTGATCGGAATTCTAGACTATCTTTATTCACAATGTTTAATTATATTAAAAATAAGTTTCGGGTTTTTTGGTCAACATTGCAGTGGTCCGTGTACCAATCGTCGAAGCATTTCGGATGACAACTTAAAATACTTATTTAATTATGAATAAAAATTCAACAAAGCTTATTTTGCTTTTTGAATTTCCAAATCAGGTTGCTCAAACTGCTATGTTTGTAGAAGATGTAAGATGAAGATGTAACAAAATGGGATAAAAGGGGTCATAACAGTTTCATACTATGAAATTAACATATTTTTACAGCCAATAGATTTAAAGGCATTTATTAAAAGTCTATAACTTCTTAATGTCTCGTGAAATTCACAAACACGCAGAATATTAAATGTTTATAGTCACCAAAATACATTCATACGAACAGTACACGAACGGTTGTGCAATAATTTTATTGCCATAAAAGCTATTCCAATAGTACAATAAAAGTTATTCACTAGAATTCAACAGGATTTAAAAATATTTTCGAATGTATGAACATTTCATTTATTGAGCTATCAATAAATGTATAGCGGTCGACTTATTGCAGTCAAATATTCACTTTTATGACTGTTATTAAAGCTTACATAAAGTATCAAATAAATCTCTAGTAGCTCAAAGGTATCAATACAACGAAACACTCTGGTCCGTAGATTATATATGATTCATCTACTAGGGTCAACATATACAAATATCATTGGGGTCAACGTAAAGCTTCATCCCGTGCGACATACTCATAGAACATAATAATTGAACTCAAATTTGCGCTTTAAAGTACGAGTTAAGTCGAATCGAAAGATAGATTTAAGTTTTAAGGATTGCCCCCTGAGATCTTTGTATGTCTGGCTCGACTTGCGGCAGACGTGGCTAGCGATGTCACGAAGGAAATAAAGTTATGATTTATGCAAGTGAAAAGTATTTGAAACAGCGCGAAACCTCCGTTACTACGATCGCGACAAATTCTACTTTCACCAAAGCTGGAACTAAACCAAGCCATTTTTGTAACGAAGAATTCCGTCACACGTTTGCCTCACTGATATTTTATACGAATCACTGGCTATGTTTGTGTTCCTGTCAAGCGCTAAAAGGATGGAATAGACAAGAAACAAAAATAAAGTTTTGTTTTATAGTTCGTCAACTTCACTGTGATGCACTAGTATTGGAGTATTTATTCAGACTTTATTTGCTGACTATATAAGTTATTTTAGTTCTCTTGTCATAAATGATAAACTTAAAATTATGCTATGTTACGGTATATCGCAGTGGGGGGATTATTTTAGGCATTCTAATACTAGCACAGGACCAGGACAGGACCTATATATTAAAGATAATCTTTGTCAAACTCAGTGTTGTTACCATTTATTGTGCAATTATATTATCAAAATACTATACATAATACATGTACAGTATTTTGGTAAAATATAATAAAATTTGACCTTTCACGTGTTGATAAAATATTGTATTTAATTTGCTTAAAGATTTTTTTATAAAGATTTTATTCGTTATAATAACCAAATAGTATATTTTCAAAATAATATTTACTTTATATTTAAAAACTTTTTGCTAGGGTATCAGTAGACTATATTATTGTACGGAATTATTATCATATTATATATTAAAACATATTTCAGAATGTAAGAAAAGGAACCGTATTTTTATGCATAGGAATTTTAGCTAACTTTTTATTTATTACGTTTTGGCGCCGGGTAAATTTTTCCACATAATCTAATAACTATGTATTCGACTACGTAAAAACACCATACACAGTGACTTTAATTATACGAATAGATTCCTATCCATGGAGCAAATATAAAATGGAATCTGACATCCTTTATAAAACTTTGAATAAACAAAGATAAAAGTTTACTGCGTCGGCCTATTGGAATTGTTTTAAAGGGAATATTTCTTTCAGGATACCATACGCAGACAAGATCACCCCGGAGCCAATCCTGAACAACAATGCGGGCCGGGACACAAAGGCGGACTCGATCAGGAACAGTTATAATAGCCAATTCAAAGTTGGCATCTACGGCTGGCGGAAGAAATGCCTTTACATTCTAGTCATGGCCCTCATGTTTATGATGATCATTAATCTAGCGCTCACTCTCTGGGTATTGAAAGTTCTCGATTTTAATTCGGTGAGTTTTGAAACTATTGTTGTGTATTATGTTACATTTCATATTTATGTTCGTACGTTTCAGTTGAATAATTTACAAAAGTGCAAAATATGAAATTTTTAAAATTATTTCTCCTATATAAAGTCCATAAAGATGATGTTTAGTTGATAATGCATCCAAAAAGAGTGTAATGTTATTTAGACAAGACTTTAACAAGCAGATAGCTTGTCCGCTCAAAGACTTATCACGGAAAGTCTAAAGAAATATATTATCTGTGGGGATACGTACTAAATCTTTGACTGCTACGTTAGAAGCAGTAACTACTTTTATTTCCATACGGTTGAATTCGAAAGTAAAGCTTATATTAAAATGTATTTGATTAGGTGCTGTGTAACTCGTGTTTTTCTTATTTGGTTTATGCAGGAGGGTATGGGCCAGCTGAGGATCGTTCCTGGAGGTCTACAGCTGCTCGGCCAGGCTTTAGTCCTAGACTCCCTGTTCGCGTCGAGCATTAAATCGCGAAGAGGCCAGCCCATTACTATGGAGTCCTCAAGGAATTTTAGTGTCACTACAAGAGACACTCAGGGTCTGTTGCAGAGCAGATTATTTTTAGGTAAGCTACCATATTAGTCACTGTTTTTGAAAGCTTATATTATTTGGGTGCCGTGTGGTGACAGGCGTTAATGTTGTCATTCCTTTTCTTATAGCGGGTACCGTTTAACGTGGCTTGAAATTCAGCAAAAAATAATAGCAGAGTAACCTTATTCGACCTTTTATAAATAACTTCTGCTACCTCCAGTCCGCCTGCCAAGTGTGAAGATTACATGGAAAACCCTTCTTTTTTATAGAGGAGGCACTTCGTCCTAAACTATGGTTTATTGAAGTCATGTATAACTAAAACTCGGTCTTAAAGCGTTGCGTGTGTTTTGAGATATGACCGTAATCGGATCGTCTGGATCGTCGAGTATATCCCGGGGACGTCTACGTTTGCGGGATTAGCTGACCAGGCTAATCCGCACTGGGTCCGCGTAAAGGATATGCGCTATATTAGCTATATACATCGAAATAGATGTTATAAAGTGACCTATACTACATACAGCTATCTTGGCTGTTATTAGATACATTGGCTTAGCTGGGCTATCTTTCCCAGGAAAAACGCGTGTATCATATGAGCTTGTTGTGCAGGTCACGATCGTTTGGAGGTGAATGTGCCGCGTCTAGAAATACGAGACACTCGAGGTGGACTGATCCTGGGTGCTGAACGGGATGCTGTCACAGTGGGCGCGGAGACACTCTCCGTCACCAGCCCAGCCGGAGTCAACCTGCAGAATGCTGTCCAAACGCCACTTGTCAGAGCACCGCCAGCTAAGCAGCTCCTGTAAGTAATCCCAATCAATTAACTTAGTCTATGTTACCCATCTTAATCATTGAAATATGAACATACTTTTTCCATAAAAAAAATCATAATCTCATTTCCTTCCTTATTCAACTGAATACTTATCAAAACGCTGATTATGTGTAACGCTATCCATCACTATATTTATGTGTATCACTATTCCTGATGAAAAACCACTTGCAGAATGCTATCCTAACGCTTTTCGTTAGCTCAATTATTAAATACAGTTTCCGATATGAGTAATATTTCTTTAATTGAAGCGAGACTCTATCAAAGAGATTTGCTTAAATTTTCAATGAACCTAGTTTTGAAACACCTTAACCAAACTACCCAGATTCCGTTACCTGGCTATTTCAATTGAATCCATGAAAAACCCTGACTGTGCCACTGTAACCAATGTTGATAATGAGCCTGCAGAATGTTGTCCAAATGCCTCTTGTTTGAGCACTACCGGCTTAACAGCTCGTGTTAGTTACATACGTAAGTCAATCGAACTCTGTACAAAACCCTACAAACAAAAACTGAATACAAGCTACCCCTTAAACAATACAATATGCTTTGTGCCATATAAAACTGCACGATACGAGGCGTGCATGGTGCGGTGTACGTTACTGCGTACTGCCTAGTACCCATTTCAATGATAAAGCTAGTTTGTCCTATAAGTATCTAAAAGGTTACAATACAAAAATGTTTTGACCCAACATGGTACTGAGACTTCTAGGTACATACCTAGTGCCAGAATTGTTCCGTAAAATAGAAGCCCTTTTGTGCACCGGGACGATAACACTACCGGGTATACAAGACCACACAGCTGTCTTCTCGAGTGACTGGCGTAAGCCAGCGTTGACGGCAGATAATGAATTCCAAAGTCCTATTGTTAATTTCCTTCAACACTGTCATGGTCAGGCATTTACCACTAAGTGAGCAGACTAGTCTGCATGCTACGTTAAGCAGTGCTTTAGGGTAAACCTCATATAGATCTTTCTAAGGTATATAAAGATAAACCATCCTGTAATAAATATTACATTTACAGGCTGGAATCACCTACACGATCGCTAGAAATGCATGCGGCGCAAAATATTGCGCTGGAGTCGCGGGCAGGTGACATCAGCGCCAGTTGTCTCACCACATTCCGTCTGAAATCTGTTGCAGGAGCTGTAAGTCCTAAAGATTAATGATATATATCACAGGCACTACCTGAAATGCTGAGAGAACTTGTTATCAAGACATTTCTAGTACTGACTTTAAAGAATGTATTGCTTATTGAGATATGACGTTTAACAACCCAGAAATTGGTCGCCTGCGTCTTTAATGGCCGTTCGGATTGTCTTCAGGTGTAACATAGGCGCAGTAGTTGACTTATTAACCATAAGGTACATCTTATAGATCGTCAATTATTTAGATTTGTTTTTCATTTCACAGATAAGGTTAGAAGCACCAAGCATATATATGCCCAAGTTGAAATCAGCGTTACCGCTGCCTGCGTCAGCGCCTCACACTCATGATCCACACCATCAAAATATCTACCAGCTCTGTGCATGCGCAAACGGCAAGCTGTTCCTAGCGCCACCCCACGGCGCTTGCGCCGCTCGTGAGGACAGTCTCATTTGTCGATGATGTTCGGTACTAAGCCGTATAATAAAGTTCAATATTGTTTGTTTTAAAGCTGTGAATGACTATTTACTTAGTATTTAGTTTTTATATATTGCAAATTCTATGGGACATTCGTTAGGTCAAATTTATTTCTGTATACTTTTAGTGTAAATAAGACCTCATCCATATTGATGTTAGACATAGATATACCTATGTAATATAATATTCAAACATATCTCTAACCCTGTTCTATAACTATATATATTGTCCAAGTAATATTATGGTTTCAATTCAACAACTTTAATAATGCAAGTAAAAACAAACATTTTTTAGATTTCTAGAATATTTGTCAAAATGAAACAATAAATTGGTATCTTATGGGAAAATCTTAAATGGTATTTTATGGGAAGTATCGAGCTATTTGGAAAATCGTTATAATAACATTGTTTTATGTTGTCACTATAAAATTATGAAAAAACTAAAATAAAACAATAGGTACATTATTTTGATAAAGAGTCACTGTGAAACTACAACGATAATAAAAACGTATCACTTTACATTAACTAAAATAAAGAACAGTGCCTTTTGGAATCACCTTTAGGATAACGATCGGCAGAAAGAACGAGCAATTGGTTGTTATTAATAATACTTATAGCTACATGTTTTTAGATATACTATATGTCAATTGTATGTTTGTTTCATTTTAATTGTCTAAAATATATTTTTTGCTCGACAAGTAGCCTTCTTAAATTATTGATTGTTAGCTATTTCAGTTTCATTTACAATTTGATAATGTGTTAGATTTGGCATTTTAAATCTTATTTATCATAGTGTTGTTCGTGTAGTATTGTCATTTTATATAATAAATATCACATTTTGACAGACAATGCTATAAGCTGTTCCAAGATATTACGGTCTCGTGTAAATTATATAACAATGTTCATATTTGTTAAGTGTAGATATTTTTTACTAAAACTGAATTCAGTAAGGACACTGGGTAAATTGGAATAAATGTTATTAGGGATCAGTATATTTAAAATAAAATGTCTGCAATATTGGATATAGCTAGATATATGTAATCTTACTATCAGAGATTTTAGCCTAGAAAAATGTATTGTTATCGTAAATAATATTTGTTGTTACTGTAAATACATTGTATAGAAAATGTTGTAAGTATATAAATAACTATGCGTATTGACTTATGACTTTTATTGCTTGTTTCTTTTTTAAATGACAGTAACTGATTTTAATTTTTTCTTTACTAATTTGAAGATTTAATTTTACATGAAGTGTTTAGCATAAATTAATTTCATCTTTTTGTGGGATAGCCATGCTTCGGCATGGTAGACCTGTCGTGGTGTATAACCGAGTGAGTACCTAAGATAAGGAGACCTTTCCCCTCGATATTACAGGTCTGCGGCGCACTCTTTGCTTCTTTAGAGTTCCGACTATCCATGAGTAGTGGCATCTCTTGTAATCAGGTGAAAGTGAAACGTCTCTTCGATCACTTATCAATTAAAGCTAGTAGCTTCATTTGACATTCATAAGTGTTCTGTAAGGACCTACACTGAATAAACCCTTTTCATTTTCAAAAGAAAAAGTCACATTCACACTGCTGAAACGTTAAATAAGCATTTTCTTAACAGAGTTATCTTCGTAACAATAACTATTTCATTTGGTTTCCAAGTACGAGTAACGTACTCGCTCGCTAGCTGCAAACGAAATGAATGGAATAATCAAAATATACCACTTCTACGATTATTTGTTGTATTTAGTGTTTATGATGGTGTTGTATAATTGTGTGTATAAAACGAGCTACGGACGTAATCATCATCATCATCAGCTCATTACACGTTTCACGGATTCGTTGACTTCATGCGCAACCTTTGAATCTCTTCGCAGGCGCGCGTAGCCTTCCTCACGATTTTATTCACCGTAAGAGCGTGGAATAAATGTACATATTATTATTATATCGAAAATTCAACAAGACATTTGAACTAGTGCCTTCCACATCGGAAGGCAAACAGTCCACACTGATAAGACACCGGCGCTCTACGGACAGACGTAGTAAAGAATCAATTTTAAAGATCACTAAGTAAGAAAGCCTTATTAGGTACAATCATACTATACGATAGGTAGTTTTTAATTTATGAATGGCACGCAGCAAACCTTTGAAAGTATTGTTGGTTCAAGAATGAAAACTACTTAGAATTCGAATCAGTTCATCAGACACTGAAACATCTAATCTAGCCTGATTTGATGTAAGAGATTTTTTTATTAATTTGACTATACGAGTAAGAACTCAAGACGAAAACTCAATATTAGATACAATTTCACAGCGTCATTTCTTTTTTCGCCATTCAAAATGAACCATTATTGCAAAGTTATTGCAATGAGCGACTCACCCGCGGCGGTAAATAGTAAGCAATCGATTAAGCGGTGTTATTGCAAGGCACAATGAGAACCGCGAACACTCACTGCTCAAGTTTAATTAAAGATTCATGATAAATTGTCGCAGGAAGCTGCATTCTGTGCACGTGAATACCGCCGTCCCGCAACACTTAAATAACTTAAGCCAGTAACCAACAATAAATTCATGAGGCTCCCTCGCCTTTGTTTGGCCCACGTCTGTATTCACCGCACTAATTGGCAGGAAATAATGCTAAAACGACGCACAAATGAGCAAGCGTTTATTATAATGTGAATATTAATTTATAATAGCAACACCAAATATGAATGTAAAAAGGCAAACTGGAGTCGGTTCCAAAAAAGGTGGAAGGAAAAATTTTTTCCTAATCATTCAATTTGCCAAGCACAAAGAAGATGGCGATGCTCAGCATTAATCCAGGGGTTACTGACTAAAAAGGTGGCATGAAAAGGTGCCCAAATGACTCAAGTCTAGACTGAGTGATGTCATTTTCGTAAGAGATGGCGGCAGATGAGTCAAATAGTTATATATATATACAATCACGATGCTCAGCATTGAGAAAATAAATATCGTATTACTTGGCTGAAGAAACGATGACTCACTTTATTACTTATTTTGTAATTAAATAATAAAAAAAATGGATTTCGGGGTATTAAGAATTCATAATAAACATTTCAGATTTGATATTGAATCCAGTCAGTATCATATGTAGCAATCAACCTCCATTCCATCGCAGAAAACAATAGAAAATCGCGCAGATATTCTGATGTCCTGTGATAGCAATGTTTATAATAATAAATTCTTTATTCATATAAATTATGAGACACAATACAAGATTATGTGACAATTCCACTTGTAATACACTTTCAAAATACGTATCTGCATTGAAGAGTACATGTAAAAAGAGCTTACTATTCCGACTAGATCCGGGGTAAAGTATGTATAGCAGAGGAAACTCATAAATATGGTTACCCTACACGGCGTGCGCGACTCGCGAAGTCCTTGCGGTTTGTCGTGGCGCAAACTAGTATGTTCGTTGGGAGATACCCACCGTTACCATTGTCTTCTCGTGATTGGAGTAGATAGATATTGAATTCTAGTTACAATTAAAACACACTTATAGAGCGAAATTTTTAGGATTTTTATATATGCACTATTGAAAACAATGAATTCTTGTTCTTATTTTACTAGGTGGTTGACTCGGGACTGAGTCGTCTAGGTAGGTTGGTACCGCGGTCCGCAATCCAAGTCCGTTAGAAATCGTCCCGTAAAATAGGAATGTTTTACACTTGTGTTTCGAGATGAGGGCACTGTAGCTAGTAAAATTACCAGGTGACGGGCGCAGTGCAGCATTTATAGACTCAATGTCTCCTTCAATGCTTCTGTCATGGTCAGGCGTATCACTTACCATTAGATGAGCGTCCAGATTGTTATGTCCTATACACTATATAACATATAAAAAACTATCGGACTTACTCGTGAATATAAAGGCTACTCAGGGTGTCCAGAAAAAAGCCACGCGCTATGTTTTTTATAATGTAACTCAATGCTCTTTTAATGAAAAGTCTGAAAAAGTGCAAGTCGTAAGTATTATCAGTCTAGCAGAAGGAAGGCAGGAAGACATTGTGCATAAATATGTCTGTTGTAATAGTCTAGGTGTTTGTTTCTATAAATCTATATGTATTACAAAAAAGTATATAAGTAGTTTATCTTTTCTATCAACTATTAAGACAGCGCTGTTAAGCGATACCTTTATATTCGCATTAACCTATAGAAAACTGGACGGGTACCTCAATCGCATCCATTGTATATAATATAACGCTTTCTTCGTTCTTATTCTAGTCCAGCTTAGGACCCAAACTGCGCTCGCTTTAGAAGAAGTGGCTGAAAAATCCTTAATATTGCAAATAGGTAAGTTACCTATTTGCACTGCTAAGGGGTCTATGCGAACATTTGGTGTATTGCTGAAATCTAAACGTTATTCCACATGATTGTCTATTTTATAAACAAATAAACGCACCTTACCTACGGAAACAAAAAAACTTGTTTAACAACAAAGGCAATTTAAAACTAAACGAGTACGACAATATTTCATTATTAGTTCAAAACCTCTTTGAATAATTTTCGCTATGGCATTGCCCTCGGTTCCAAAGAGCTTTTGTTCGTCTATAACAAGCTCAGTTACAAGAAACAATAGTGCCACTAAAATGCTTCTTAGCGAGTACACACTCGGTACACGTCAGTGGAAGCACTTCTGATACTTAAATAGTTTAATATTTTAGCTGTTGTTACATTTTTGCTTCTTTTGTAATGTCTAATGTACCCTATGTGTAAGTGTAAGTAACATTTGTAAGAAAATCGTCATATGTCGGGATATGTGTATTTTTATCTAAAGGTAAATCTTTTTTTTAATTTTTTGGTTGAATTAAGTTATGATAAGCAAGGAGGATTGGTATCATCAGGTAGACGGCTGATCAAAAATCATTTGCCAAATCTATTTGTAGTATTATCATGGGACTTACTGCGCCAACCCTAATGGGATAAGAGCAAAATAATGATGATGATGATGAGGTTGGATCAAGATGTCTGCACATTCAAAATAAGATATTTACAGGTGTAAGGTTGTAATGATGTTTTTCTTATTATTAATCTCTTTTTAATAAGGGGTTAATCGTTATTAACTAAAAATGCTGAAATTGTATGAAAATCCCATCTTATAAACAAAGGCTCCAAGATCCCAAGGATTAGCTGGCTGACAAAGAGAGAGAATATTTGCAACTAATCGTATTAGTAATGAAATATACATTGCCAGAAAGATTCAGGCGATATTACTTCACAGATTCAAACTTTCGAGGACTTTTTATATCAGTGATTTCTGTTGTTGTGTTATTGTTGATATTTAATGAAAATTATCTTTAATATTTGTCTTTTTGTATATATTTATCTTTTGTCGTTTTTATATCTGAGCAGTATATAAATTTTCATATTTCAAATATTTATTACGCATCAAATCATCTTATATTCAGTAACATACTAGGTACATCAACGTTTGCTAGCCTATTGTATTGAAACCTTAGATGAACAATGAACTTAAAACAAATACAAAAGCACAAAGCACAAATGCGCAAAGTGTAGTTATATTCGCTGAAAACCACATAAATCTTATTAAATTCGTTCTCTTCATTTAATTAAATTGCATATATTTAGATAATATGAACGTCTGCACTATACCATATACACCTAATTGAATTCGTGGTCCTTTGTTGCGGTACTGCGGGACTCTTAAAGCTATTCCAAAGACACCTCGCCGGCATCCATGAGCGAGAGGAAATAAAGTTATGATTTATGCAGTGAAATATGTTGCAGTGAGGGGAGACGCTCCACGCTAAGCGGCCGACGCCTGCCGTTGACAACGTAAATCCAGAGCAAACGAGAAGACAATCGATTCTGAATACAACTTACTTATTTATTGGCCATCTTTTATTTTTATATTTGTTATTCAGTAATGGAACGGTAATGTTTGTGGTTAACTGTCTCATGGTCTAGCAAGTTGAAGTGGTCTGAGCGCTGGATTTAGATATCTGCATGATCCTCACACGTCTTGTTCGCAGGAGGTCCTTTGACTTTTCACTTTGTGCCCTTTTCCCAATTTGGTTAAGACATATCTGGCTGGATCATCTTATTGTCTGAACAAAAAGATTCCTGCTTAAACGGCACGTTAACCTACCAATATGTTGGTGTTAACACCCAAAACTCGCAAAAGCCGTGGTGAGACACGGCCTAATTTCCTGCAATTGGATGTTAATAGATTATGATTATTGACTTGACTTCTACGAGTAGTTTATATTGTTGTGCGAATTTCTGTATAAGAATAACTTTGTATTCAAAACTAAATTTTTATTATTAATAATTATTATATCAAAGCACAAATAGTAACTGCCTGAATTTGCCCCAGCAAGATGTATGCGTCACATTCACTAATATATTCCGCGCACTAAAGCAGTTATGTTTTTGGCAAACATTTGAAAAGAAAACATATTTGCAAATAGATACTCTTTAGTAACAAAATCAGTGCAATAGCGAGGTGCAATAAAAACCTGGATGTCAATAATTTGTTGGCTTATACACGTGGGGGTGGTCCCCCAGTCCACACACACATTAAAAACCATATCCGTTTAGTTCTTTGACTTTGTGTACAATTTTCATTATTCACAATATCGGAGCTTTTCTATTTGCACAAGGCAGAAATTATTTCCTTTGAGACACGAGTTACATACAATATGTATTTGTTTGTAAACTTTTTTATGCCTTGGAATTAAATATTTACTTTAATTCACTAGTATTAGCTTTGAAAACCCGAGTTGTTTTGTAAAGCAAAAAAAACTATTACAGCAAAAAAGTCTATTCGAAAATAAATCTAGAATAAATCAATGTTACATTTGGGACAACTGTGATTTTCTTAGGAGTAATTTACTAGAATAAAAAGTAGCCTATACATTTTTATTCAAATAGGAATAATCCCACTAAGTACTATTATGGAACTCTCGTAGGATTAGCCTGATAAGTTATTCTATTTATTTTTAATAAATGAACCCCTAATTCTGTACACACATCTACGCAGCCAAAATGGACCAAAACAATTCTGTTCGCCTATGAATATCGATGCGGCCACTGCGAAGGGAGGAAGGCACTCGCACATAATATTCTAACGGGCTATAATCCGCAGTAGCTCCGTTGCGGTAATCAAATCCTAGCGGGCCAGTGCCCTAATCGTGGTGCACCACGCCTGACCTCCGTCAAATCGGCCCAAGAACCCGTCTGAGTGTCACCGAGCGTAGATAACTGGGGCCTACTACCCGACTGGCATCAACTCGTACCGATCAAGGATTAGCGATCGGCTCCTATTGGAGTACCCACGGTAGAAATGCCTTCGTCTATGACGTTACAATGACGTTTAATTATGAAATGACGTGCCGATTTTGCCACCTTTAATTTTCTTTCGATAATGCTGTGTATGCTTTTAATAGGTGTATATATTAGATCTTATACAACCTGTACATGATAAGAATGTAAATATATACACTGTTAGCGTACCTTTCGAAATAAATAAATATAACCAATTCATAAGTTTTGCACTTTTTAATTGGCTATACTCGGAAAAGATCGGCACAATTCGATTGATGTGATGATTACGTTAAATGTTACGGTAAACAACGAAGTTGTTTTCATTACTTTTTTAAAATAGTTCAGTATATACAATTATTAGTAATGAATGATGGCCGTCATTGGAACACAAAAAGCACCATAATAAAAATATTTATCCGCAATGTTATAATGATAAAACGAGCTATAGGTTCACAGTCTTGCAAGAATATTTTCAATTTAAATTAAAACTTTCCGTCGAATTACTTACATACATATTTTACATTCGACACTGTTACGCATCGAGACAAAGCGTATTCGTATCTCGTCCTATTCCTTTGAAACTGCACGATTTCATTAGCCACAACCAAGTGGAGTAATTAAATAAATTGATCGTTAGTATCATAAGTTCGCGTTTGGAAACTTCCAGGGGCTGCCACGTGAACTTACTCGACAATGAGCTTGCTTGTTAAGGAAATCAAACATACTGTTTTTAAGAATTTGGGTATTTTCTTTATTTTGACTTATAACAAATAATGTTTGTACTTAGAATACTACGGAAAACATCGAGAGAATTATGTTCGTTAAATAAAACAATATGCACTGACATTCATACAGTGACTACGCCCATAATAAGCGGGAAACTTGTGGTTAGGGTAGTTAATAACTGATTAAAATACTCATATATTTTTTAATTATATGTACATACAAATTATACATAAAAATAACCAAACCGTTACAAACAAACATGCACACAAATGTTTGAAATGCCCGGGGATCGAACTCAGAACCCTTGGTGTAGAAGACGACGTCTCGACTATTACACAACATGGGTCGTTATGTAGCTATCATTTGTTTATCATTCAGTTTTTTAAGTTCAACGATTTGTTTTTATTGAACAGGATACAAACGAGAATACAGTTCACCTGATGGTAAATGACACCACCGCCCGTGAACATATCCAAGATCAGAAGTCCTAGAAATGCGTTGCCGGTCCTTTGAAAGTGTGTACTTTTTTGAAAGATAAATGATATTAATAATTAAATTCCTTATGATAGCGATACTTTAATTATTTACGCATTCATTTTATTTCGTATCATTCCTGTCAACTGATGAACAAACACCTCTCACATACACAGGAAGCGTGATAAAGAGCATCACGTCTGACCACAGACAAAGTAAGATGTACAGAGGGTGGCTTGGCGTGTGTCACGTGACCTTTTATGATTCAATTGTCTTTGGCCGACCGTCTTCAACCTGCGTCAGAGTGACAACTCGCCGACGGCGTCGCCCGAAACCCTGAAACTGTACCTCACTGGCCCAATAAAAATTAACACGTACAATCTGACAGCCTGCGGTCAAAATGTTTAATTTATTTTGATTTGATGGCCCAGTTATCCGTATTTGTATAAAGCATTGAGTTTGATTTCGTACTATAATAAAACTAACATTATGTTCGCATATTTAATACGTTTATGATGTCTGCATAAAACCGAATTGTACTTCTAAATATTTTTTTAGCTAGTTACGACAATCATAATTATAAAAATCAAACACATTTAATTAAAATGTAAAACAATTTAACCGCTTATTAGTTAATAGCGTTCAATTTGTTCGCGAGACAATAATATTACTCATAAAATACGAATAATATATTTTACTAGTTATGCCCCGCGGTGTTACCCGTTGTATAAGATATTCTCCCGCAGTAAAACATAGCGTAAAATCGTTTTGTTAAATCACGTTGAAACACGCAGCCCGCGCGACGTGAGCTGCGCTCCGCGCGGTAAAACACTAGTTGAATTTTCCAAATATAAAGAGCTTTTTCTAAAATAAAAGGAGCCTATGTTTTTCCTTAGTACATCAGCTACATGCAAAAGCCCGTCCAAATCAGTCCAGCCTTTTCAGAGATTACCCGGAACACCAAGAGAAAAATTTAAAAAAAATTGGTTTGGGGTATATACCGTATATATATTCACATACATTTGTTTAAATATTACAAACAGACACTCCAAATTTATTTCTATGTTATTGTCTATAACCAAAGGGGAGCCTACAATATTGTTGTAACCTGCAGGATAACGGACGCAAATGATTTGAATGGTTCCAATCAAATGGGTCTACAATATTAGGAATGCGAACAGTGTCTAATGTAATGCAACTAAATTGCCGACGCTGAGCAATGGACTAGAATCAGATTCCAGACAAGCATTTAGCCTAAGTTCTGGATTGTAAGTACCTAGGTATTCTGTTTATAATGGATAAGGTGCTTTGAACGCTAGACATCCGTGCAGTTCAACAGACAATTACACGCATGTAATGAGTATTGCTATCTTACAGAATAAGATACACCAAACATGTTAATATTATTCCATTAACTAATTTAACCCGATTTCAAGGAGAACGCATGTAAGATCGTCTTCGTAGATATCGCAATTTTGCATTTTTGTCTTAAAATAACAAATAGATATCTAGCTTAATATGCTTTTGGTATAGTTGTATTCCGGGCTGAAGGGTTACAAGTGAAGACAAGGTATATTGCTGAAAGATGTTAATGAACATTGTGACGTCACTAGCCGGTGGTTTTTTCAGTTAGACGTGAGTGTACTTCTCTTTTCCTATTTTAAGGATGAAAATTAAGTTTGAGATCGTCGGACGGCTCAATGATGTGGACTGTTGCCTTCCCGCCTAAAGCCTATATCCTTTACGGGTAGGCTCGTGCCCCTCGGTAGGGACGTATAATGAGCTGATGATGATGTCGAAGTAGAAAGAAAAATTTTGATTCATGAATGGGGCTATACTATTTGACTCTTCGCTCAATTTAAAGTAAAAATAAAAAATACAGATAATATTTATTTAATTATATATATAGTTTACTGATGAATTAAGCCTCGTTGTTTCCTTAATGTTGACGTTTTCTGTCTCTTCTAGTCTGTCTTTTTCTCTGGTCTTTACCATAAATAATTTTGTCTCAAATATGAACATATCAAAATTCCTTTCATACGAGGCCGTCGCAAACCACAAAACGGGTCAGTCGCAATGAGTTCCAGGTATGTTATATTACTACTTAAATGCATATGAATACTTAAAGTAAAAACTTTGCATTCGCTCTAATTCAAAAGCTCGCAATTCCTGCGCGGGCTGGCGAAGTGACGCTAATCCGGGAAGCGCACGGGGATCTGTGTTAAAATTGCGAAAGTGATTATTCTAACACACTTCGAACTTTAATACTATAATGATAAAAATTTATTGCATTTAACAATACTTTATTAAAATTTGCACGCACTGGGATATTTATTACATGTAACTAAAATTGGAGTGCTGTTTGTATTGAAATAATAAAATTTAATAACCTTTTAATAACTGGCAACATTATTGAAACTATAAGAAGGTGAATAGAGCGTTGTTGTGGTGGTGGTGCGTTTGTTTTCTTTTTTACTTCAAACGTATTAAGAGGACAGATATGTGAAATTTTGTGTATAGGTACCTACTGTTATATAATTTGGGAGAGAGGGCTGCAAATCAGCGTAAAGCAAAATCTGTTCAGCATTTTATTGAAGGAGATACGTCGTTGTCTTACGTTGGTAGATAAATTACTAAGCAATGATAATCAGGTGTGTTACAAATGTATTTATTAATGGGGTTACAAAATTATGCTTATATGTCTATAGGGAGGTGTTCAGTGCGACAACGACACGTTTTATGACGCCCTTCATTAAATCGCTCCGAGTATTAAGTACGTGCTGCTGAAAAGAATTCATTATTAAAATACCTCAGGGACTGCGGCTGTCTCAGTTAATGTGAGGCAAGATTTAAGGCGCAATACGTGCTTACTCGTTGAAACGAGAAATATTACCCTAACTCGCTTTTGGGTTCCGATCCTGTTTGGAAATGTTCAATGTCTTTTTAATGGTTGAATTTATATATTTTGGATGTTAAATTTGATTAAAGTACCGTAATCATGTTTATTTTAATAAGAACTTCTAATAATACTTCCCAAGTTATTATACCTATTAATATTTCAAACTAAACATTTACTAGCTCATAAAACTTTAAAGATACGTTTACGATCTTGATGATTTATATATTATTAACTAAACATGAGAAAAAGTCTTATTTTCTATATCTACTTACATTATATCTAATTAGTTGATAGCGTAAGTAGATATAGAATAAAGATAATCCACCTCCTACTCGTATAAAATTTTAACTTATTAGCTAGGTTACTAGTACCAGTAAAAAAAATGTTACATTTTAGAATCAACAAAGAAAGATTTACTCGAGGAAATATCGCGGGAAATTTAGTGTTAGGAATAAAAAGCATTTGTATTCAAGCTACGGGACCCTTTGTTAATTTGTAATGACCTACATTTTTCAAGTCGTCTATTTCAGCTAACGGATTTTAGTTGCATTAACATTAAGTTGAGTTAACCGTTTATACAAAATTATCATGATAAATTTGTTATGTAGTTATCACAGCGTGATGTTGATGAAATAGTCATGAAAACGCAAATACACGTAAGCACATACTGACCTGAAATGACCCCATTTTTTATAACAAGGTAATTTTTATAAAACGATTATGAGTTATTAATGACTGACTGAAAGAAAAAATTTTCACATCATCAAAAATTAAGATTTATATTTAATTATTATTATACATGTTTACTTAAGGACTTTGCTAGTTGACATAGATTCGAGTCAGTTAAATTTACACATGTAGTAAATGTATACATCCGTTATTAAATTAGACATTTGCGACAGCATTGGTTGCATGAAATTCTTTGAAAGCAGGTCCGTTTTGTAGGCTGGTGGCACGTGTTATTGCCGGCTGGCACGGCATAAGAAGGTGTTGCTTATAATTTCGCCGGGTGAGATTGCGCCGTAATGCCGGCTAAGGGCTCCTTGAATTGCTGTATTTCCTTAATAGTCTGCATTTACCCTCGCCGACAATTTGTGACGAGACGTGAGCTAAATTGTCGCCGAGAGGAAATAAACTAATTTACTTATGTATGGCATTCATAAACAAAGGCGCTCGTCCAGTTATAATGGTCATTGTTAAGTGTATATTGAAATTGACTATTGCAATTGTAGATTTCGGTATGTACTTATAATAATGGCGACAAAATATCTTAAGTTTCTAGTTTTTGAAGAATCATTGACTTTTAGATAATGGTGTGTACAAGATATTTCCTTGATATACATATAAAAAACATTGATAAAATCTGGTTCGTGCAGTTTATACTAAACTAACCGTCTACTACAGGGTTACTTGAATTCCAAAAGTGAAACTTTACAAAACATTAGCGTACACAGCAACCCCGCTTTAAGAACCAACATATAAATTTACCATTCCGTGTGTGAGTTTAGCTGAACTGGACAAATGCTAAAACTCCTTCCACTGACTTGCTGCACTGAATTTAAATGTAGTAAACAAACAACAAACGTCGTCAAATAGACTACGACGTTGAAAGTATTGCGGACATGCTTAAGTCGGTGCATTTCCTTCACAGTTTAGTCTGTAACCGCTAACTAAGAGACGGCTATAAGTAATGAGCTTTTTGGCCAAAAGGTGCTGGCAAGTGAATAATAATATAGTATGCATTATTTTCAGTACAAAAATGACTTCAAAAATATTTTCATCTAAAGGATTCCGAGTAGATACAAGGCTCTCAGCGTTGGTAACTCAAACTCAGCTAGTTTTTCCTGACGGGAAAAAAAATATATCGAAAAATAAAAAATTGAAGCTAATAAATCCATTTTATCATCTTAGTTGTATATAGACAAGATATTTATCATTGTAGGATAACAGTGTGACCGTCATACTCCACAGGATTAGCAAGTTGAAGTGGCAGTGAGTAAGGCACATAGAATGGCCGAGATTCTCGAGTGACGTCCGAGTAACGGAAAACGAATCGTAGGCCGACCCCTAGCCTGATTAGGCACCCTTTAGGTCTTTTTCATCTGTACTTTGCACATCTTGCGTAACATCGAAAGGTTCTGGTGATCCGCTAACGCCGCACCTGCGCGGCTGGTTATTAGGAATTCGCTTGATAATTGTTTTCTATGATATGAATGAGATGACTATTGTTTCCAATTATGGTGAGTAAGACGCACATTGTACATGTAGCCAATGATATTCAGTATATAAAGGTAGATACACCACCCGTGCCTCAAAAATAACCGCCCAAGAGAGTACAGTTTGTACTCTTATGTTTAGGTAAATGTGTTCGAAATTCGAAATATGTGTATGTGTGCTGTCACTGCATTCGGAACACTTTTTGCGATTGTTTTGTGAGCATATCACGAATCCATACTTTTTTACATCATTGGATGTAGCGTTATAAATCAATTAATATTAGAAGTTATTTCTTCCAACGTATTTTTCATGAAATATTTTCGTCACCCCAGCCGACAAATAAGGCTACAAAAAGTTTACTAGCTGCAGCGCTCTTTCCGGAATACGGAAGTATTTAACCTTTTTTTTCACGGAATAATATTATTTGACATAATAAGTAATATAATAAGTATAATGTAATATAATAAGTATAATATTGTTGTCAAGTGTTGTTACAGGATACCTTGGTATTCTAATTTTTACTGGTTAGATAGCGTATTTAGGGTTCCGTAGCCAAATGGCAAAAATCTGAACCCTTATAGATGCGTCCACTCTGTCTGTATGTCACACCCTCTTATCTCCGAAACTATAAGCTCTACACTATTCAAACTTTGTAAGTATATGTATTCAGTGAACCGCTATTAGGTTTTGACAAGAAACTTGAAAAAATAATAATATATTTTGGGGTTACCCATACATTGAACTGAAACTCTAAAATTTTGTTTTCGTCATACTCCCCCGTGGACCCCCGACGGGGGAGTATCAATGTGTAGCATTTAAAAAAATGATATCGAGATTTCTAATATATTTTTTTTATAAATCAAATTGTTTGCGCGAGAGACACTTCCAAAGTTGAAAAAGTGTGTGTCCCTCCCCCCTCTATTTTCTAAACTATGGGTTTCATAAAATCAAAACAAATATATGATGTAAATGACCATAAAATCTAACAACAAAATTTAGTTTCAACGATTTATGGTGTGTAGTTTTTTTATACGTCATATACGGTGAACCACTATGTTTTCATACGAGTATTAAAGCTGTAGTAGGTGCCTAAGTAACTAAAAATATTTTATTTTATGCTACTTGCTGCTGCAGAACCCTCTACGGGCGAGTCCGACTCGCGCTTGGCCAATTTTTTAAGCTTTTTTTTGTTTAAGTATTTGCTGTGTATTTTGGTATTATTACTATTTGAAAAAATATATTCACATAATATGAATTTGCGTTTAATTCCATTAAAACTTATACATATTGCAAGGCATTATCATCTCTATTCTAAAAGGTTATCATAATATTATCATATATTTACAACTTCTGCTAAAATTTTCCATAACGCGTAATTCATGAAGGTCTAACAGCATACATGTGGTTATTCTTACTTCTGAACATCCCATTTCCAAACAAAGGTTTTGCATATTGCTTGTTAGAAATAGTGTTGTTGGCAGGTACTTCACAGAATTGATTTGCCGATCGAACGTCATGCGACTGACGTTCAGCGCTGTGACCGGTTTGTCAATCAACAGCAAACTTATTGTCTGTTGCAAACCACGGTACTTTGGAAGTTTAGGTTTTTGCGCAATCCTATCTGGATTATCAAGAACGTTAAAATAACAAAGTATGTTTTTGTTCGTATTTTTTATCAATCTTTGGTACTTAGTGTACGGGACTGGCATTCATATCCGTAACTAAAAAAAACCGTTAAAAAGTTAATACAATGATCTGATGAATTTATCAAAATCTAGCTGGGTAATATCCTACATTAACCTTATACCCGCCGTGATTCCATATGCAATGAAAACTTAAACCAGTTGTTCATAAATGATCGATCGATCGACAAAATGTTTATAATTTGTTTAACGCAATTTGACATTCTGCTTAATATTTAATAGCATCATTCTAGAGGATATTAAGTAATTGGTGCTACTATCGGTAGGTACTTATATTATAAAACAGATAAGTTTCTTTGTCAGATTCAAATACAATTTTTTCCTGTGACAACCCAGACATTTTTTACAGGACATCTGTCTGGATAGATAAAAAATTTCAATTTTAATGTATCCATTTTAATTTAGAGACGTAGGACAGAACAACGTCTGTCTGTACAACTGCTAATATTTAAATTTTAAGCTTATAATTAATCAGCATATATCATCATCATCATGCATAGATATATATAAGTACCTAATTTGTAACTAACAAGTATGGGCTTTAGCCCGAAATTAAAGGATGTTATAGATTATTATTTATTTATAATATAACGGACTACTGCAGCAAAACATGATTATGGGAAGATACATAACACATCATTCGGGCTAATTGCTCTAATTTAATAACACATTAAAAACAGGTATTTCCAAGTTAATTCCTCTTGTATAGTATGCCAGAGCCTTTTATCTTTTTGAATTTATAAAGATATTGGAAGTGAACGTATAAAGTTTTTCAGTTTAAGTTTGATTAAAATGCTTGGTGAAACCAAAGTTTTGAAATTCAAACATGAAGAGAATTAGGCGATGCAGTGAAATCCAATCTTTAAACGAACTGTAAGCTTTAGCCCCAGTCACAAGCCATTAGTCTCAACAAAACCTAAACACTAAACAAAAGTTTGAGCTACTTTCTTTAGTTGGTAAGTTAGAAGATAAGCTGTGAAAGCAATTTGTCAGATAGGAGTTTAAAAAATCAAACCTAGAATGTTCTACGAGATACTGTTTCTACTACTTACCAGTAAACTAATTTTTTTACTTATCTTTTTTACACAAGCATTCAAAGCGTATTGTATTTTATTGATACAATAAAGTATGCCCCTACCTGTCCCTCGTATAAGACAAACGTTTTGAAGGGCGTTAGCAGCAGTCGTAAAGTTTCTTCTCCACACGGAATCGACGCGATGAATTATGCATGGGAATTAACTTTGACGTCAGATAAGCGGCCCAAAGATTTATTTGCCGATATGATGTGTAGAAAACAATCCAACTTGTTGCCAGTTCTGAATTATGTTTGTTGTTTTAACGTGGGCACGTCAAACAGCGCTGAAGTTTACGATGAATTACTATTGCGATATAGTTTTAATTCCTAGGGAACGTGCTTTTTGATTGACAATTTTATCACATAATTTACTTATCTTCTAAGACTTCTTAGGAACCATTTTTAAAAAATACTAGCCAACCTAGCGAACTTCGTTTCGCCACCAGATTGGCTTCGTTTTATATAACATTTCGTTTGGTGATCAAAAGATGCCATCTACTTAAAATATTGGTTTATATTATACATAGCATGTACTACACATGCTATGTATCAGAGATGTCGCTGTATGTGAAAAAAGATTTTCCCGCTTTTCTGTTGAAATTTTATTTGCTATAAACCTCACGGATCCCGAGACCTTTCCAACGAATGCAAAACCGTGGAAATCGGTTCGTGCGTCTGTAGTTATAGCGTCAGGAAGGAAAACCCGATTTTTTTAAATTAGTAGATGTATATGAACTTCCTTTTTCATCATCATCTCACCATAATTTTCACACCGAGTGGCACGATCTTAATCGTGAAGCGTGATTAGGCCTTAGTCATCCACGCGGGCCCAGTGCGGATTGGCTGCCTTCATGCTCAATCTTTGAATCTCTTAGCAGGCGTGAGCAGGTTTCCTCACGATGATTTTCTTCACTGTAAGAACGTCAGATAAAAGAAATATTTCAAAAATTCGAAACGACATTGGTACGTGGCGAAATTTCAACCTGCACCCTCCTGATCGGAAGATACGGAAGGCCACAGTCCACACCAATAAACCACCGACGCCAACGTTCCGTACGACCCAACGGACCGTTCTATAACTTTCTTTTAACTCTTACATATCAGTCAAACCTGGATAAGTGAAAACTGGATAAGTGAGAAAACTCTATAAGTGAGAGTAATAGCCAGGACCCGTCATTTTAAGCTTCCAAACCTCTATTAGCGAGAAACAGAAACCTCTGTAAGAAGAGTCGTTTTTCCTCATAGACCTCCGTAAGTGAGACTGCTACTAATCTATATACCTCTATAAGTACAGTCAAGCTTTATTTACAATTTAACATGTGCTATTTTATGACTCAATATTAACTTTCGTGGAACTTTACCATTGTTTTTGTGTTCTCATCAATATTGTTCCTTTCTATTCGTGGAACTAAATAACTTATTGTTGTTATTTATCGCATTCTTTCAAAGGACACGTGTGCCTGTGTACCGTCCTGTTTGTCAGATTTCTCAATTTATGGTTTTCAATTGCGAAGAAAGTTCTGTGCTGCATTATGTCAAAACGGAAAATTAAAGTTGTCATAAGTGATAAACTTAAAATAGTGAATGCGTTTGAATCCGGAAAATCGCGAAATGAAATTCAGAGGAGTTTAATTTACCAGAATCCACCTATTATAAAATTATTAAATCAAAGACGTCTATAAAGTCTAAGTGCGTGTGAAGGACATGGAAATATTATATATATCATGCCATAATTTTATCATAATAAATATTTACATACTACATTCGTACTGCTGTGACTTGTTATGCTGCGTACCCCTATAAGAGAGAAACGCTACCATGTACCTGCATTAGCGAGAAACTCGGATTAGTGAGAAACCTCTATAAGCGAAAATGAGATTGTGCTCCTTGAACTCTCGCTTATCCAGGTTTGACTGTACTCAAAAATGTATTCAACAAATACTTTTACACAATGTTTCTTCAACAAAAAAAAAACAGTCAAATATTGATCAATATATTTTTGTAATATAACCAAATCTCTACGAGTATATCGAAAACAAATATTGGCTTACACAAGGGTACCCTTGTCAGTTGTTTATAATAACTTACAAAATATGATTTAATATAATATATTTATTACCTCTAAAACCTCACTCAAATACAAAATCGGCATTGTAGCGGGGTAGCCTTTTATCAGAGTTACGCACGCTCTTACAGGACCTTCCCGGAAATTTAACTTCGTTAAGAATGAAATATGTCCCGTCGTTATTCCACGGCTTGTTGCGCGAATACTTACATTTCGAGTTCTCCACCTCTAGTTTTCTCATCAGACCCAACGGAAATAATTTCAACCGAGACTGAGTTATGACAAAACTCCGACGGACATTGCCGCATCCGTAATGAGAATGGAGTCGAGATATGTCCGTAATTTATTATCACATGCTCGTGTTCGGAGCATCCTGAACTACGGAATTGACTGTTTTTGCCGCAAATATTGCGAAATGGTCGCTTTACGATAGTAATGTAGGTGCAATAATCTCGCTACACCCGACTAGCATGAAAAATGTTTACAGCGTGCTTTAGCTTCGGGGAGAGATAAGGTGAGGTACATGAGGTGAAATAGTAGGTGGGTGGTGCAAGGAAGTATTTAATTAAATCTAGCGGCGCCCGGCGGGAGCCTTTACATCACCGGCGCTAATCACAGGTAGGCCGTCGACACGTTCGCCCGTTTGAATACCAAAATGTTATTTTGTTAGTGTCAGAAAACTCATTACCCACTTGCTAACTTAAGCTTCTTTATTACTACGGTTCATTTGAATGAGCAATATTTAAAAGCTTATATTTGAGAATAAGTAACGTACGAATAAAACTTCTTAACCTTGAGTTATTTCAAGGTGGAATACATTTTTTTTTTATTATAAATATACAATAAAATTCTAATGTTTTAGGTCAATAAGCCACAAAAGTAAGTCAATAATAATGACAGCATAAACTTATACTTATAGAATTATTATTCACTCTATCACGGTTGGCTTTATCACTTACCCTCAGATGAGCGTCCTGACCATAGATAAAGTATATACAAGATACACAAAGGCGGCTTAGAGGCATGACAAAAATATTGAAGTATATATGTGTTGGTGAATGTCTATATGTAAGTTCCAAATAGTGTTGTCCACGCCAAAAGTTCTTATTATCGATTGTGATGTAAATCTACGGGGGGTCTCTTTTCGTACAGAAACCAAGAAAATCATGGGTATTTTAATCCTGATGAATCTGAATCATAAGCAAACCTATATTTGTTTACAACTTATAACGACGGTGACCGATGGTGGCCAGTACTTAGTTACTTTGAGCTAATACTGCAATAAGTCCTGAGCTCGGAGAAGCTGAGATATTCATGTAAATTACATGCTGTGAAGGGCAATTTGTTTTAAATATAAAATACTCATGATAAATAACATATTTATTTGCATATGGATTAATATTATGTTTATGAAAACACCTTCGCAAATAATGCAGTATTTTATATAAATTTAAGAAGTTATTGTGAGCTAACCTTTAAAGATAAGACATGCTGTCACGGTCTTTTTTTAGAACTCTCATACATGACTTTTGCGAAACTTTACAGTTTTCACAGCTTACGCAGCGGAAAGCTCTATGTAGGAAAAATGTTCAATCATTCTTCTTACTGCTCCACTACTATTTTTTTTAATACAGCTTATATCCTTTATCGATAAATAAGAAATTTCAAACTGAAAGGTCCAGTAGTTCCTGAGATAAGTGAGTTCAAACAAACAAACTCTTTAGCTTTATAATATCAGTATAGATACAGATAATTAATTAACTCAATACATTTACATTATTTTCTTTATTGCCCTCTCAATATTATACTTTTTTTAGATGTGTTCGTATGGTTTCCTTGCCTAATTGAACATTTCGTTTACATATTTAATTCTAAGATAAGCATAGTTCCTATTAAGAGTTTAATGCGGTCTATTTTAAGTCCGCATCCATTTTTCCATCAATGGTGAACTGTGTGGAAACCTGAAAACATCGATATTTATTTACCAATATGTAAATAAAACAAAGGTATCTATGAATAATGTTATTTTTACATAAGTAGACGAAATCTACACTAATATTATAAAGAGGAAAACTTTGTTTGTTTGTTTGGTTGTAATGAATAGGCTCAAAAAACTACTGGACCGATTTTAAAAATTCTTTCACCATTCGAAAGCTAAATTAATCCCGCATAACATAGGCTAAATTTTATTTTGAAAAAAATAGGGTTCCGTAAGATATTTTGGGTTTTTCGGACAAAAAAGGAATAAAACTACCAGAAAAGTTGCTTTTTTGCGTATTCTGCCTAAACTATAAAAGATAGAACTATAAAATGTTCTAACTAAGTGTAGATCTCATTAATATCTACAAAAAAGTCCGCAACACACTAATGTCGGGTGAAGCACAACAACCATTTTTTTATTTCAAAAAATTGAATTTTTTTTTTGCTACATTAAAACGCGTTTATTTTACTCATGCTACTAATCCTTAACAAAATAAATTATTTCATCACTAAGAAAAGTTTACGTAGATAATATTTGGTCTTTGAATGATTAAAATTGGATGTTTGGTTTTCAAGTTATGGCGAAATTAAAATATTATTCTGCTGCACGGCCGTCCCGTTGCAAAGTGGGCGTCGCATTGGCGGGGGTGCGCATGCGGGAGGGGTATATTATCCAATTTAATATTTTAAATACATTGTTGAATAAAGATCTAAGTAGTTCTTTACAGCATATGATTTAAATGAACATTTTCGAAGATATTAAATATATAAAAATTGCGGTGCGTAGCGTTTGCGGTTGGTTTGCGGCGATACCGGCCGACGGGGAAGTTTACGATCAACATTGCACCCGTGCGAAGCAGGGGCGGGTCGCTAGTTATCAATATTTATGTTGTGTATTCTTCTAAAAAACTATTCAAGTTTTTTATCAATTGTAATGACGTCACCGCTTTGTCAAGCACTAGCGTAAACAAACAATTTGCTATTTTATACATTATTTTCGCGAATTTTAATAAAAAACACTATTTATTCTCAAACATATAAATGGCAATCAAAATTATATTGAAGACTTATATTTATAAGCCAATTTCTAGCTGAAATTTAGTAAAAAATGGTTCGTAAAATTCCAATGATAAAATCGTATTTACCAGTGAAAAGTGTATTAATTCGGATTATTTCGCCTAGTAGCGTTACATCCAGGTACAGCACGAGACACCATAATTTGTATAAAGTAATAATAACAATATTAATACAACAATTAGCAATAATATTCACAATTTTTACTGACACTTGTCTGACACTGACAACACACCGGGCCGCTATATGGGCCGCTAACTCGCAAAAACAATAACATATAATCTTGTATTCGCTGTCTCTTTTTCTCTCGGGCATTTTGTACTAGGAACCATAAATACATGAAAGGATGAGTAAAATAACAACTGCACTGCATATCTTCATTCCTTTTGCCTTAACGTATTTAATAGTGGGTGAGAAAGAGAAATAAAAGTCTGAGCAATGCGACCTACACGTACCAACATACACAGGTGAGACATTAACATGGACTACGAAACTGGTTCACTAGTTATGTCACTCAACGGTCAATGGAGGGGCAATGCTCGGGGTTTCTCTTAAGGATAAAATCAGATTTACTAGGTGGAGACTCGATACTGAGTTATCTAGGTAGGTACTACCGCAGCGGTAGATATCGTCCCGTTAAATAAGAGTGCTATGCACTATTGTGTTTCGGGATGTAGACACTGTAGCTAGTAAAATTACCAGGTATACGTGACCTACCATCATTACACACCTCAAAGATAACTGTATATCTCCACTATTTGATGGATCTGAATATACATTTATACATATTATATACACATTCCTCTACAATCGGGTGATTTATTTTTATTAATTAAAAAAAATGGTGAAGTGCGAGTCGGACTCGCCCGTCGATGATATCGCGGCAGCAAGTAACAAACTAAAATATTTTTATTTACTTAGGTAGGTGCCTTACAGCTTCATCACTGCATAGTATAAAGCAAAGTCGCTTTTTTTGTCCCTATATATGTGCACTTGAATATTTGAAAATACGCAACGGCTTTTGATGCGGTATTTTTTAATAGATGGAGTGATTCAAGAGGAGGGTTCGTATGTATAATAAGAACCATCAAATAGTGGAGATATACAGTTATCTTTTAGGTTTCTAATGTGATATCGTAAATTATTTCATTTTTTCCGTTTACTTTTTAAACGCAGGCTGCATCCTACAAGATTTATCAAAATAATGTACCAAGTATTGTACACATTGAAAAGGTCTACAGCATACGATTTCAATGAATGTTTTTGTAGAAATTAGTTAAAAAAATAGAAGTACGTAGCGTTTGCGTCGGTACCGGCCGACCGGGCAGGTGGGAGCGTGCCTATATAATATGCAATATTACCATCGCACCCGTGCGAAGCATGGGCAGGTCGCTAGTCATTAATATGAGAAAGAAAGTGGTTCACAGTTTATGACGTAAAAGGAACGTTTCCATATATTTTGTATGAGATTATTGATACGTGACGTCATTGCTCACTATTATAAATTGACCTAATATCTATTCGTTTTAGTTTATTTAAAAATACAATATTGCAAATAAACAACAGTGATCAATGACACGACATATAAAATAAGGTGCGCTTTTATAAAAAAAGGTTTAGTATTTTATTGCGGATGGTGGAGAATACCGAATTGAATCAGTTTCGGAAAAATTGAATGGTACCTCCATTATCAAATAATTGTCGGGGCAGAAGTGCTTAGAACAGATCCTGCTGTGGGTCTTCCAGTTCCAGTCGGGTCTCCCGACTCGTCTCATCCACTCTTGTTTTATCTTTTCATCCTTTGGGAAACTGTAATATTATAATAGACCTTAATATATCTGCTGATGTTGCTTCGCCGGAAAGCCTAACTAAAATATCGATATGTAAAAGCCACATCACTAGTTGAAATGTTTACCTAGAAAATGTAATTAGGATTTTTTGAGAAAAGTAGATATGTTAATAATCTAAGTAATACTGTTTTGGCTTTTATTTAATAAGTTCAACTATAAGTAAGAAACATTTATATTATAGTTTACCCACATTTCCTGATTTATTTAATATAAATTTAACCAAAAACTCACGAATGAAAGGGAATCTTTTCACCACTGCTTTCTTTTCTTCCCGAATGTAAACAACAGCCGTCAATTACACAAGACATGTTTTTATGACCTAAAACACTTCATAAGGAACGAGCACACATAAAGATAAATCACTATCTGAGCGCGAATTAAACAGAAAATAATTATAATCAGTCATCAACTTATAATCAGGAGCCGCCAAACCACTGACAGTACTATAATCCGGCCATGTGAGCAAGGTGTCAAACTGTTTTAAACAATCTTTAAGAATGCACGTCAAAATGTGATTTTGAATTTAGTAGTATGCTGAATAAGTCCAATGACATAACATTGTAATGAGTCCACTGACAGATGTGACGACCTGTTAATAATGAGAACAATGTTCAGTTTGCTGTCTTATTTTCGCCTACGCAAAATCGTTTAAGGAGTGCGAGCATCAGGTATACGTTTTTATTCGCTATTTTAGTCCGGATTCCATGCTTTAGTCAAATTTCTATAATTTTGTACTTGATTAAGGACCTCTCACTCCCACGCTTCGTGTATCTTATAAGCGCAGCGCGCTAATTCTAAATCTATGGTCCTGACAGTCCTGTACATTTTGTAACTTATAAAAATATGTATGAGTAATGTGTGTTATGAGCTTACAACCTCCTTCGTTAATTTTCATATCTAAAAGAGAAGTACTAAAAGAGACTGAAAGTCAAAGAGAAATTTTGACACCAAAATCATTTTTTTTATATCTGATGATGTTAATTTATTTCCAAAGTACCTAATAAAAAAAATATATCTACGAATGGATTTAACCCGTCACAGAGTGTCCAGTACATATGCTGAAATATTTTTTGACGATGATTTTTGTGACTACCGAAAACCATTAAAACTTGACAAGGATAAAACAAAATTAACTGTCAACGATGATGAAGATCAAGATGACTGGGTATCTCCCAGTGATTTACTTATAGGAATAATAGAACTCAAACCACCTTTTACATCAAAAATCACTAGAGGTAAAACTCATGAAGGTATACTTGCAATTGGTAATGGTGTTTTGGAAAATGAACGTACAAAATTTTTAAAACATTTAAAAGAGCTTCTTAATGATAATGAAAATGGATGGAAACATATTTTACAAAGTGAGAAAAAATTGGTACAGCGAGAAGTACGGAAAATATATAATGATATTTTCAACAGTAAAAGTAAAATTATGAGTAAAGAAATATCACAGTTCTATGAAAAATCTTTACAAGAGTTGGAAGACCATTTCAGATCAGAGCTTAAGTCAGTGGTTACTTCTGTCCACGCAAATACTATTAGTAATTTGAATATCCAGATAAAAGACAAATTGGCTAAGGAGAAAACCATAGTAGAGGAAATATTACAAAAAAGATACAACAGTGAAATTAAGAAAGTAAACGAATATTACAAAATTTTGTATGCTAATGAGCTACAAAGAAATAAAAAACTTATAAATCAAGCATTATATGAAAGGAATAATGCTTTATCAGCTTTTTATAAGCAAATCGAAGCTGAAAACTTAACAAGCTCCATGTATGTTATGTGTACAGAAAGGAAAAAATGTAAGGTAAAGCAATTTATTTTAGACAATTATCAAACAACAGATATTGCAGAAAAAATGCAAAAAATAAAAGAAAGGCAGCATATATTGGATGAAAATTACAAAAAAGAAGTTTCTTTTAGCCAGATAAATATTGATTGGGAGGAAAAAATTAAAAAAGTTTTACAATTATTTCTGAAATTTATTAGTTTTAGCCTGAAATTACTACCAGAACAATCTACATTTTTGCTTGATCTTGAAAGGATGTTAGTATTACAAATGAACGAAATTCAGAAACAACCTGAAAAGTGCCCCTCTATTTTAGTGGAGGAAAATCAATTTCAAAATCTAATCAAGTTTGAGAAACCCGCTTCTAATATTACAACGTGTCCTAATGAACCATTTTTTATTATAGGAGATTTAAATGACCCTACACCACCTAGATATGGTAGTAGAGAAACTTTACCATCTGATGTTGATTTACCTATAATAAGGCTAGATAGGCAGTTTATATACGCCAAATGTCATAACTTTGAACAAATAAAGAAGCTCTTTGAATCTGAACATTGCAAGTGCCAAGATATTCCCTCACGATCACCTTCAAATATATGTGATTTGAGTGGCACACCTACTACAAATCCTACAATGCCGCCATCACCATTGCTGACTGAATCAATATCATCGGACGAGCCCTTATTAACTAATGATATCAAACGCCTCCGCCATTGCCCTGCTAGAAAATGTCAGAATTGGACTGCCAGAAATTCTTTTCCATATTTGAACTCTTACTTAGACTACACAGAAGATAATTTTGAACGAGTCAAAACTGTGCTCGGTAAATCAAAGATCAAAGTTCACCGACCTGATATGCTTGATCCAAAGAAATATGTAACTGCTGAACTACCTTTTTCGGCTACAAGAGAGCCTCACCATACAGTTGAAACGCAATATTCAAGTCAAGAAGAATTGTATTCACCTGAAGTAGGATGCACTTGTTTAGATTCCGTTCATGTTAAACGCTCTGAATCAAACAACATAAAAGAGTCGCCTAGTCAAGATCTCTATACAATTTTACAAAAGCGCAAGATATCACTGAGAAATATAATTCAAAAAAATATTCATCTGTTAAAGATGTTCACGGATGAATGTTATGATTTTCAACTATAATTTAAACCTTTTTAAAGTTGGATATAAATATTAAATTAATTATAATTGCTTTATAAATATATTATGTTGCCATTTGAGTTACTTAAGATATACTGAGTAAACTGCCTCATTAGTTTCAGTATAGGCAAATAAAGTAGTAGTGCAACTTAATAAACGGTGATGTAGACGTGGCATCCAATTTAACCAGGTGCGAGCAGAGCCGGTCCCCGAGATCACAAATTGCTCGCAGTATCTTCGCGGTTACTCGCTAAACTCTATTCATTTGTTCTTGTTTGCTATACTGTATTTGTTTACGCAAGTTCCGTTAGTAGATAATATCAAATTTTCAGAGAAAATGAAAGCTTTAATATATACAAAAGTTAATATTATCATTGTCAATCCCGTTGAGGTCTCTGAATATACCTACATGGTTAAATTTAAAAAGTTGGAAGTTATTTAAGTACTCCAAATATGCAATATGTATTTTGTGTACACCTGTAGGCCTTTATAACCAAAAAATCAAGAACCGGAGTTTTGTAGTAGCCATTCCTGTTCTTTAAAGTCTATTGAACTTAGATATTTTTGCAAACCAAGTGTGCGGGCCTTAAGTAACCAGTAGAATTAATTAAAAACGCGGCATCTCCCGTTTCGCGTATACTACACAATTGTATAAATTACACCGTTAGCTAAGAATAATGTCGGGATGGGTGTGAGCGGGTACATCGGGCGTTAAGGTAAATTTACACAAGTCCCGTAACAAGTTAACTTATTAAGTCGTCACCGGCTCGTCGCTCGAGACGACTTATGACATTCCAGGCGCACCTTGCTTCTAATCTACAAGCATTTATTGTTATCTCCTTTAATAGTGCTCGGAAAGATCTATTTACTAAAACCTTTAATATTTTAGTACCTGTTCGACTACGTTTGTACCACAAGCGCCGTTTTTACACACTTTTAGAATAAAATTCTTGTTTACGGAACTTTAAACATCTATGAATTCATTGCTTCTAATAATCTGAATCACTTTTAAGTATATAAGTGTATTCCCTGCCTACATGAAAGAACAACTAATAATAAAACGCGCTACAGCATTCAAAACACTTTTGGAACATTTTGACCACAAGATTATTCTAGATTACCTACAGCTTAAACTTTGTAATTGAAATTAATTGTGAAACATATCATTGCTTATTTAAATGAACTTTTTAACTTGCCGCAACGAATTTCACATTAAAATTTCAACTCCACTAAAGGTAAGAAATCGTAAGGTAGTTAAGAAGTCGAAGATTGGAAGAACAATGAACACGAAATTATCTATGGCCACATGAATTACAAAAAACAATGGCGAGGAATTAATAAATATTAAGTTAGGGTGAATAAACATTATATCGAGTTTTGTATTTTACAGAATCATTGGATGTAATTGTGAAGATTTTATAATAAAATTCAATATAATTAGGTATTCGAAATGGGTAAGTGAAATATGTTATTTTTTCTAAGGCTCGAAACAATTTTGATATGTCAAGGTTGATGAATTAAAATAACTGCCATAAAGACATTATTTTATTCCTTAATTTAGGTAAATCAAAATCTAATAAGTCTGTGAATTCATGCATTAAGGCCCGTATTCCATAACGAGACTTGAGCGTTGATCTTTACTTGAATAGAGTGAGATAGTGCTATTTCTCTATACGAGAAATAGCACTATTCCTTTCTAACTCAATTCAAGTCAACGTTGAGTCTCGTTCTTGAATACGGGCCTTAGAAAATGGATTGGGCTACCTGAACCGGAACCACTATATAGCATTCGATTCATAACAATTTGTCATACAAATAAGTGAAAACAAGCAAATAAATTTGGTTATTAAATTTTACGTAGAAATTACCGCTCATTCTGTTTGAGTATCGCAGGGCAAAGTTAAACAGTGTTATGCTAACTTGACGTTTCGCTATTCCATAATATTGTGTTAAGCGTCGGTTCCCGTGAAATCTGACACAACTGTACCGTCTGAATAAACCAACTTCGCCCCGAGGAGTTTATCCGCCTTTTTGTGTATTTTATTATAGAGCTGTTACACTCGGTCACTAATAAATTTATCCAAGTGTTAATACAGTTCTAGGATGGTTTTAGGCATGCTGCATTATTAGTTTGATAGCAGCTTACTAGACGCAAAGGTTATACTGTTTTAATCTTGTCTATCAGTTTGTTTATTGTCAGTCATTCAAATAGCCGGAGAACCGATTATATTAGAAAAAAATGCTTTGCATATCTAAATATTATAAAGCTGAAAGTTTGTTTTTTTGCTCGAATGTTTGAGGGAGCACTTTTCAGGCTTTTTGTATGTAGTAGGTATATGAGAACCAATGAAATTAACTTAGCTCAGAGCATTAGCAACTTAAAGGCCACATAGTCCGAGTTATTGCAATCTTTCAATGTAGAAGACAAGTTAGTTTAAAAGCAACCTATTTATTATATAGATACCACCGTCATGATAACAAACATCTTTTTAAGTTCAAACAAAGTTGTTGATGCCACTGCTATTGATCAAACGCAAACCCAAGCAACGCTATCTTTTAGATTTATACTTGGATGCGATAGCAGTACTACCTGGTTCCGTAAAAATTGTGTCACTTATAGAAAAAAAATAGATATATTCTTAAGTAGGTAAACGAACTTAAAAGCTGTAAGTATGTAGTAACACCTACAAGTATTTATGAGACAAGGGCAGGTCGGTGTGAACGTAAACCTTTTCTGTAAAAACCATTCATTAAGTATCAACAACTACACGTTTTCCCAAATACCAACTATCATAAATTGATTAGAATAGTGTTAATTCAATATGTATTTATAAAATGACATGGCGGACGTGGAATGCGGTAAACTTTATATTTAAAACAATTTATATTTAAAATTAAATTAATGCAACATTAGTAGACAAATGAAATCTGAATATACAAAAAGATTTAAAGATCCAAGCTATACTAAACGCCTGATCTACCAGATGACATGCATTCCAGAAGATGTGTGTTAGAACCACACAATATGTAGCTACATCTCTACTGGGATTCCTTATACCCTTACCCATATGATTCAGAGGATCATAAATAATTTAAAAAATATTAACGTCATTAATTTTCTATAAACGCACCAAGGGACGATGGTTGGAGGTGGTGATGGGTATCTTTTTGTGGCAATCGCGACCTGCAGTACCTTGGCAACGCGGCAGTTGGTCGTTAGGAGACCATAGACATACGTATGACACACACCTGTCCCCGAAATGGAAATATTGTCTTTTATCAATAAAATAAATGGGTAAACAATTTTAAACGTATTCCTATGTTCTGTATGATTATTACAATTATTGCCAAATAAAATTGAGATTTTTTGAGATTTCAAGAAATCTACAAATATTATGTAGTTTCGTTTTTATTAGCACCACAATTACTAGTATCTTTTATGGCAAATACATAGGCATTTTGGTAGAACAATCAGTCTAATGATAATACTAGTGACTGAAATCAATCTTTTGGCCTTTGAGAGTGTTCATTATAACTAGAAAACCCTGTGAGACTCGGAAAAAACCCTCAATCAAGCAAAGATTTACACAAACTACTATGTTTGCATTTTCTTATTACTCCGATATTGCAATAGGATAAGAAAGATGTTTACCAAATAGAACTGACTGAAACAATTCAATTGAATCATAAACGGGTTAAGTTCCGACTCATTCTTATTATTTGAAGGCATTTCTATCAATACTTAGTTCTATGCAGGCAAAGCATCCATGTTTTCATGTTACAAACAATTTTAGTTGTCGTAGTTACGTACACGAGGCACCTCGAACTCGGGCACCATTGGTATGTCTCGAAAAATGGGCGAATATAAAAAGCCTCGTAAAATATTGAGGGTCAATTCATCAAAATACGAGTTTACTGAAGCTATACATAACAATAAAAAGTACTGGAAAAACGTGTTCAATGACATCGACACTTTTGCGTCGGAAACTGTAAGTAGATTAATATGTACTCGTAACATAATAATGAACAGTGGAGCACCTTGTCAAGTATAAGAATGTGTTGAACCGCCCTCCATACATCTACATCATATTCGCCGTAAAGTAGCGCAATTTTATTGCATAATACCTGAGGTCCTTGTTTATATAACATTTAACAAACAATGAGTAATCATTATATGTAAATTATATAACTTATCCGCACTTTATTGAAACCCATAAGTTGACATTTACCATTCTTTTTTCAACTTTGGCGGTCCATTACTAGCCGTGAATCTCCTGATACTTCGCATTCCTCGTCATCAGTTATTTGCGCTCGCTACTTGTCCGATGAAGCTACTAAGATATGTCCATCTGAAAAAAGGAATTTACTACGATTAACCTTATGACGTGTAATTAATCGTAGCCTCTTACCATAGCCTAGCATCTCTATGCCTCTAATTCTACACTTAAATTGGTAGGTAGAGGAGAGCAAGAGATTGGCCGAAGTGCTGCCAGACGAACTTTATAAAAAAGTATGCATAACTTTGAACCTTCCTGTCGTGCAATATATTGAAGATGGGACCCTGAGTCGGAAAGGTGACTAAAATTATTTGTCTTTTTAATGAGTGACTTTAAAGTTGAGAGTCATCTGACCTCGCCAATTTCTGTAAAGTAATCTGCTGCTAACATCAGAAGTTAGATAGAAAATGACAGGTATTTAATAGGTTTTTCTGTCAAGATATCTAAAATCAGCATTTTATAATTTTTTAACATGTATATTCTTTTTAAGCTTACCTTTATGACATAAGTCTTTAAGATTAAGAACTAATAGTAGACAAACTATTTTATTTACGGAATTTAAATATCAGTGGTAAATAATTACTTTTTAGTATTTGACGATCCATTTGGCGTAGCGGTTGAAACGTCGACTACTACAACAAGGGTTCCGGGTTCGATCCCCGGGCAGTACAAACATTTGTGTGCATGAACATGTCTATTTCTAATGGCCTGGGTGATTTCTAAGTATAATATGTAGGATTTTATAAAATAAATGTATCTAAGTATGTTTATTCGTTGTTTAGTTCTTATACTACAGGCTTCACGCTTAACTTGGGACTAGATGGCGCTGTGTGAATGTCAGGGAATGTTTATTTTTATTATTTATTTCTTATCTATCATTATCATCAACTCATTAAACGTCCCCACCGAGGGGCACGAGCCTACCCATATAGGGTGATAAGCCCTCAGTCGTCCCCGCGGGCCCAGTGCGGATTGGACGACTTCACACACAATCTTTGAATCTCTTCGCAGGCGTGCATGAAGGTTTCCTCGCGATGTTTCCTTCACCATAAGAGCGTCGAATTACGTAAATATAATTTCGAAAATTCGAAAACACATTGGTACGTGGCAGGATTTGAACCTCAGCCCTCCCGGTAGGAGGGCAACAGTCCATACCATTAAGCCACCGACGCTCACCTTCACATTTATTATCTATATTGACGTGGAAATGAATTTAAGTATTAGTCGTAATTATACATAATGAAATATTTATGAATTGGTGATAATGTTGCAAGGCCAATGATAACGTGTTTTGTAATTGATTTTAATTTAAATATTTAAGGAAAGCCACCCCGAAGAATGCTAAAGGAACCTCTGTTTTCAACAAGGAAGAGTCTCTTCATAGATAGGGAGATGGACTCTGATACTGATGTTGAGTTCTGCCCCAGGTAAGACACACTAAACGTTATAAAAATATAGCACATGTTTTCTAACAGCATATAAAGAAAAGGAAAACTTATTAATTGAGGTCTTATTAAGCTATTTTAAATAAATAATTATGTTTCAGAATATCTTATAACTACATGAGGTAATGCTTAATTATGTTAGATACTGATATGCGTATATGACCAGTTATGTGTTTTATATACCATGCCAATACGGGTATCATATGATATTGTAGCTTTATTTCTTCTATTCAAACTAGTGCAGTCCATTGCTGGACATAGGCCTCCAATTTACGTCAAAAAACAACTTAGCATCGTTCTTCATCATGCGAACACCAGCTTAGGTTTAAAGAACTTTATTTCTCATAAGAAAAACAGTTCAATTACAATTAGATATTATAAAACATAAACATTAGAAATTATCTAAGCCTCAGAGTGGCGTTGCTTTTTAGGTAAGTACATAAATGTAATATAATATTTTAGTAGCTTACTTATTTCAATCAGCCCACCATCGTCCACTGCTGAACATAGGGCTCCCCAATGAGCGCTATCCTTCCCGGTCCTGAGCCCCGTCCATAATATATGCTTACTTATTTAAAGACAGTTATTGAATTCGTTAACACTGCAGTGATGAAGGAGAAGAGTTAAACATCCACAAACAGCTGCTAAACAAACCTGAGCGAGAACAAGTAACGTGGCCGACGCATTACCTACAACCCGAGAGAGAGGAAGACAAGAGCCTTATACGAAAGGCTGATGATCTCACTGATAGGGTAATTGCCTTTTATATATTAAAGTTAAAAATACTTGAAATTGGGTATTGTCTATTCTATTAATACGAAATAAATGTGTTCAATTATTTTCCAAGGACTTTGTAAAATTAGGTATTTTAGTATTGAAATCTACTTTTGGTATGCAGATACTATTATTCAATCTTTCAAATGTTTTTTTTACATAAATTGTTTAAATATAAATATATATCCTATGACATTCATACAGCGCCATCTAGCCCCAAGTTAACGGATAAACATACTTATATACTTTTATTGTGAAAACATACATATTATATATAACACCCAGGTCTCCACACAAATCTGTGTACTGCCCAGGGATCGAACCCAGAACCCTTGGTGTAGTAGCCACCATCTTAACCATTACAATAGGTCGTCGCGCCGTGTTTGGTTATAAACAATAAATAGTAATGTATGTTTCAGGGTTTAACTCTTACCGTAATATTAATAAAAACATTGTTAGTACGAATACACGTTTGACTATAAAATGTGCACCTCATTATGACTCTAATTCCAGATCGCCACCGAATTCTGTCAGTACATGAAAGAGCTGGGAGGGGATCAGCAGTCACATCTGTTTACGCCCAAAGCAATCAAGGAACTATTTCAAGTATAATAAATTATACACCCGGTATATTTTCCTAAATAAAGACAACAACTAATTTATTGTGGCATATAATTATTATGCCTTTTATCTAAAAAAGCATTACTATCTCAAAAAGTAAATTAGTCTAAAGTCTGTTCTGTACCATTTTCAGAGGTTAAATTTAGTAATCTTGATCACCTTTTACATTAGCAAAGGTTGTTTGTATTATTAAAAAATAATGAAACAATAAGTTCAGTAGTTTAAAATACATTTCTTTCCCAGATTGAATTCGATACACATGTAGCTCGAAGCCTTCGAGTAATTACAAAAGAACTACCGTGTGTTGATGAAAAAATCGCTAACGTTACTGGCTACCCAGAGGTAAGACGGCATTCTACTCGTACCAGATCAATCAATAATGATAATTTGTTCCATTTGTCATTGTAATGCAAATAGTAAAACTAAAGGTACTAGTCTATCTTCTTTTTATTAGATAGGAAGATTTTTAGTATCTAAATAATTATTGTAAATTAAATATCTGTAATTAAAAAAAAATCTGTTACAATCTTACCAATCCCATTAAAATCATACTCCAACATACAATTTTAGAAATCTCAATACGAAGCTTTGGATCGTCAAATAACAAGTGACATAAAAGCAGAACATCGTCCTGATAAAACAATTGCATTTGGAAGAAGCCTACCTCGCGAATTACGGTGGAAGGCACCACGGAATGATGCCAAAAACCTATGGCGGTCGGCGCGCCATGTTCCACGTGATCTGGTCACTTTGAAAACCGTTTGGGAAGGAATTACTAATCTAAGGTACCTATTAATAAAGTATTAATTTGATTACTCCCACTCTGAACGTGACCATACAACCGTCCATTGGCGGATACCAATGGACGGGTGTATACCGACAATACGTCCTTCATTTAAAATTTGTCACATGCTGCATGATATCCAGCAACGGATCTTGTTTACGGAAATATGAATTATAACATAATTCTTAGTATACTTGTATTCCAGATGGGTATACAGATAAATACTATTTAAGCAAGGAATCATACTGACAATCCAGTGACATCAAAATAAGTTAAACGATTTTTATTTATCCCAAAGTCTTAAATACGAATTTTTAAATATTTATTATTTTTTTGTAATTTATTACTGCTAAAATACCTCTTTTTGATTTTAAATGATTTTTTTAAAAGAAATTATTACTAACAATGTAGTTATTTTTTCTTTTGTAAAAGTAAATTGGGTAAAAATAATACGTTTTCGTATGTAGGAGCGTGAAAGAGTATTGCCGCTGGATGATCGCCCACCCGGAGCACCGACGGCCTCCGTACCTTTCCAGCCTGGGCATGTTCGACCCCGCTGTGCTGGAAGCCCGGCTCACCTTGGAAGCTCGGCCCGGACCCCTCACGTCACCAACCGAAGTGCCCGCCCCAATAGACCATATTCGCCGCCGCCTTTCGGAGCTTGCTGACATGACTATCAATTTATAATGGTTACATTAGGACTTGATTTCATCTATTTAACCTATCATCATCATTCAACTCCATACAGTACTGGACAAGGCAAAAGTGATGAAAGGCAAGCTAGTCAAAGTGGCAGAGCAAATTGCTGATAAGATGGGAAGGTTCTTGAGCAGCGTCCACTGAATGGTAGATGGTTGAAGGCCTGTAACTGATGTATATTTACTTTATACTTCGGAACCTGTCTACAAAGAAGTCATTAGGGGAATCCCTTTATACAGATTTTCGACTGGCGATCATTCGCAAGTTTGTACGTTGGGAGGGCTCATTTAAAATACAAATTTTAGGTGAGCTGGTTTTACACTTTGTCACTGTTATTAAACTTATTCTCAAATAAATAAATATCCACTGACATTAACATATCGCCATCTAGACCCGGATTAATCGTAAAGCTTATATTACGAGTACTAAACAACTGATAAACATACTTATATACAATTTTTTTTTGTAAGCTTTTACCCGCGGCTTCGCCCACAACTTAAAAAAGTTTACAAAAACTGTATCCCCAAAAACTTTCCTGATAATTGTGGTTGAGTGGATGGCTACCTGCTTTTGCATAATATGTATGTTTATATTTGACTCTAATTTTTTACAATATCGATGAAGACTTTTTGCTACAACTCCTGTGGCTCCTAATACTATTGGCACTACTTCTGCATTTTTTTCCATAAACGTGTAATTTCTGATTTTAAAAGATGATATTTACTTAACTTTTCTATTTCCTTTGGGCCGATATTGTAGTCTGAGGGTACCGTTATATCAATTAAATATGTTTTGTTTTCTACTTTATTTATGTATATAATGTCAGGTCTATTATGTCTCACTGTGATATCTGTCTGAACAGCCATCTCCCATAATATTTTCGCTGTCTCATTTTCTTTCACTTGTGGCATTGTTAGGTGTTCTTTCCACCACAGATTGATTGTTTCCATTTTGTGCTTTTTGAGGGAGGTATATATATAACACTATACATTGGAATCCTCCGCGCAACTTATATATATATATATATAAGTTGCGCGGTATAATATCCTCTCTCTTTTAAGGCTTTTGGGGACGATTTCCGAAAAAAGAAAAATGAAAGATTAATTGTTTGTGACTAACAGCCCTCATACCAATTTTTAGCTTTCTACCTTAAAAACTGCGAAAAAAGGGTTTTTATACTTCCTCCCCTATTTGAAGAATTTGGGGGTGGATTTTTGAAAAAAAAAATATACCATATTTTTACGTTTCTGACAAATAGTCTGCATACCAAATTTCAACGTCGTACTACAACAATTGCGGAATGTTCCATACAAACTTCCAACCCCCATTTAAGGGAAGTCGGGGGTGAAAACGGGACAAAAAGTAGCTTAAAACCTATTCTAGGTTACCTACTATCAACATACCAAGTTTCAATAAAATCCGTTCAGCCGTTTAGGCGTGAAAGCGTAACAAACAGACAGACACACACATCACATTTATAATATTAGTATGGATTTGTAATTAATCAATAAACGTAACAAATCCACTCGTAATATATTCAAACAAATCAAATACAAATTACAAAAGCAGTTCACTTTGGCAAATAAATCTTACAATAAAAATATTATGTAATTTTTAATATTAAAGGCATTTAAATACTAATTCTTATGATTTTGATGAAGCAATGGCATTTATTTCTGTTAAAAAAAATATAGTGCCAAAAAAATCGCATTTAAGTTTTTTATTTTAGTAAGTATCCTTAGCAACATAACGCATTTTCGACATCCTTATCTAAATTTGATGCATCAACGTTATAGCTTTATTGTATAGATGGATTATTGGGTACCTACATTGTAAATATTGATATCACAAAATGATTTAACTGGTCGGTAATATCATATCAAAAAACGGCGGTTGTCATGCAGACAGAATAATTTAAGATAATAATTCAAAGTAACGGTGTAGGTGCCGTTTATTCTTAAATATTTCTCCCGCCATAACACTTGTAGGTCTTCAAATGCGTTGTTTTAGGCTGAGGGTTGACACAGTGACTAGATACTGACTTGAAATCTTTCTTTCTTCTTGAAAACGCAACATACTATAGGCAACAGTACCTAACCAGGTGACGCAGACACAGCCATGAGATAGGTTTACTCCGTTGCTTTAATCATAAAATTGTTTATAATTAACAATAGGAAATAAACTAGACCTAATATTCGATTTTTAATACAAGTATCTTTATTCTAAAATGTCTTGAGAATGTAGGTAAAATTTTATTTATCATTTAAGTAGTTTATTTGCCTTTTCAAATAAATATGGTGTGTGTATATTATTTACTCTTATCATTGTGAGATGCTATAAAATTTCAGATAACGATTTGCCCGCCAGGAATAGCTCTAAGTCAAATACAATATAATATGATAATGTGATTAGATTGTTATCGTGTTCATCAACTGTTTAGTGAACGACAGCACTGTGTCAAATAAACTTGTTCAATATCAACACATTTCATAATTTTATAAAATGAGCCCAGTACACAGTGAATCTAGAATAGAGTTCGAAGAAGTTCTTAATAATGAACTCGGAGAGTTTGGAAAATACCAAGTTATAAACTTACTATTTCTTTCGATGCCGGCAATGATTTCGGCCTTCATGGCTGGAGATTACATATTCACTGCATCAAAACTTCCTCTTCGCTGTGTGATACCCGAATGCGACGGAAATCAGCCAAGTTACGCACCAGACTGGGTATACAACGCTATACCGCCTACACCAACTGGATTTGACGGCTGCAAGCGATACGCAAATATATCTTCTCTCCTAACATTCCAAGAAGACATTTGTCCCGCAATTTGGTTCAACAAAAACATAACAGTACCCTGCGAAGCATACGTATATGGAAGGAAAAATTCAGTGGTTTATGATTTTAATTTAGAGTGTAAAGAATGGCTGCGAGCGCTAGCTGGAACACTTAACAGCGCAGGTGCTATGATTGCACTGCCCCTAGCAGGATACATATCAGATCACCTCGGTCGCAGAGCTTCTATTGTTATATTTTCTTTCAACTTAGCACTAATTGGAGTGATCCGGTCATTTTCCGTAAACTATGCAATGTACGCCACGCTACAATTCCTGATCACTGCTCTGGGTGGCGGAGTATTCAGCGCCGCGTATGTATTGGCTACTGAAATAGTGGGCCCGAAATTCCGAGTAATAACGAGCGCAACAATGTCGTCGATGTTTGCCTTGGGGCAAGTTTTGCTAGGCACAATAGCATCTTTAGTGCACGAATGGCGGCACCTCAGTCTAGTGCTGTTTACGCCTGTATTTCTCTTAGTAAGCTATCGATGGGTTATTACTGAAAGTCATCGATGGTTGCTAAGTAAAAATAAAAAATGCCAAGCTACGAAGACCCTTGAAAAAGCTGCTCGCTTAAATGGTAGAACTATTTCTAAAAACTCAATGGAATACTTGTTATCAGCAATACCTGATCAAATCGCAGCTACAAAAAGCACAGGTCAAGAAGAAAGTCACCTTTTCTATCGAGTATTAAAATCTCCTGTACTACTACGCAGGTCCTGTACTACACCTGTTATGTGGATGGCTTCAACATTTATCTATTACGGTTTGTCAATCAACTCCGTGACGTTATCTGGTAACATGTACTTGAACTATATAGCAACTGCTGCGATAGAAATACCGGGTTACTGGACGGCTGTATTGTTGTTAGATAAAATTGGTAGAAAGATTACATTGTTTTCTGGATTTACACTGTGTGGTATTTGCTGTGTTGGGTTCGCTTTTACGCCGAAGACCTTAACTGGCTTATCTTTGTGTTTATTTTTGACAGGGAAATACTTTATTGGTTTAGTAATGACATCGTTGTATTTGTATACAGCGGAATTATATCCGACAAGAAACCGACATTCGTTTTTAGGTTTTTCTTCAATGTTAGGTCGTATAGGGTCTGTATTGGCTCCCATGACTCCACCACTCATGAAGTACTGGATAGGAATACCATCCATGATGTTTGGAACAATGGCCATTATTTCCGCAATATTGGTGCTAACGCAACCTGAGACAAAAGGTGAGAAAGTGCCTGACACCTTCGAAGACGCTGAAAATTTAGGCAAAATTAAATAAAGTATTATTTTTGGGTTTTATTTAAAATTATTATTAATAATTAGGCTACAATGGGTCCGGAAACGTGGCTGTGAATATTTAATTATTTTGAATATAATTAAAAAATAAATGTCTATAATTTATAATATTATCTTATGAGAGTTTTCACATAAAAAATATTGTTACAAAGATTTAAACAATTTTTATGATAATGACGTCATCTAGCCCGGGTCCTGATAAATTTGTATTTGAGATGTGCTTGAAAGGGGAATGTGTTTTAACAAGGCAAACAGAGAGGGCGCTACATTCCGTGCACACCACGGGTTCTAATGTTTATGTAATAATTATATATTAAATTAACTGTGATGTAAACCAATGAAAAATTTGTGTATGAGTTTGGAATACTTTTTCTAACGAATCAATATCATCATAAATATTTCTTTTTTTGTACTTCAAACTGAATAATGCTAGTTTTTATTAGTGACATCTAGGAAGACACAGTTAAAACACTGATAATGTTCAGAGAGCTCGCACAACTAGTAGAAAACGTTCTTAGTTGTATATACAAGATGGCGCTGTTACACAGTAGAATAAAATGTACTTTCAGGTAAATAGAATATCATTGCTTTCAATTAGGAACGGGAACGTTTCTATAATATTCTGCTTAAATCAAAACAAGTTAAAACTAGCCCCGAAAATATTTAAATGTTAAAAGTCAAAAGATCTGATTAAAAACTGAACAAATTATGAGAATATATTATAGTAATGTTTTATTTTACTTCTATTCGTGATCCAGGGCTTGTGCCTTGGATTTATATAGGTTGAGTAAACATTTTTTAATCTTTTATGTAATATCGATAAATAAAAAAACAATCTTAGCTTTTATTCCTAAATTTTTGAATCCCAATAACACCTCTGTTATTATTCGACATACTAGTCCACAGAAAATAAAGAAAAATAGTACGATAGCAGTAAATTGACACCTCGATAACTGCAATCTATATTTTTTAAAAATAAACACTATATTTCATAGATTTATTTAATTACAATTTAATATATTTAAATTGATTATTTTAACGTGACATTTGATAAAAATGCCTTGTGGGAAGAGACCACTTGTTAAGAAATGGGATAAACCGCGAAACATACGAGTTATCACGCCATCACGCTATGAACAAAACGAGGCATCAGTCAAGCAACATTGGAAGAAAGTGATACGAGATTTGGAAGATTCTTACAAGGATGACCAGGTCAGGTATCGGTAACTTACTGTGATTATCCTAGGGATGAGTGATGGGACAGTTGTGGGTTCGAATCCCGCGGGGAGATCGGATAATGAAAGTTACTTATGTGCGCTTTTCCCCAGTTAGTCTTGGAAATTGCAGGTTGAATCATCTGAAAAGGGAGATGATTCCATGCTTCTGAGGACACGTTAAAAAGTCGTACTCTCCACGAGACTAAACGCCGTTAACGGAAGACCACAATATTTAGTTCGGCTGATAAGTCATTTAAATTGTCCACGATTATACACACTATTAGTAATGTTTTATATGCAAAATCCCTTAAAATATCTTTGTAGTGATAAATAGCAATAAAATAATTACCCTAACCGAATTTTTTTCCTTTAAACAGGCTTATTGAGTTTAATTCAACAAAATGTGGTCGTCAGATAACGGTGTTTTACTCGTAGCTATTGGACGGCAACGTTAACATCCACCAATCCACATTGAGCCAGCTTTGCTGTGCGGGAAGGCCTGTGCTCGACCGTGAGACGTTATATACATGCTGATAATAAAGATGATTACATTTAAGTTTTTAACAGTGCACTGTGAGCCTTCGGATAGATACAAAAATTTATCAATATTTAATTAAATATGTACTCAATCATTTTTTTTAGTTTTGGGAGACCCAATGTGACACAGTGCGTGGTCTCATGGGACCTGTTATGTTTCATCGTATTGCGAAGATCTTCGACCTGCCGCTGGAATCCACCAAATACGAACCGCAGCCTGATATCACGTCACTTGTACCTTCGGAGCAATTTTATAATTTGAAAGCAACTTCCCAGGTAGATATATATTAAGTTTAAGCAGTTTTTTCTATAATTAATGCAAAAGTTACCCAACACATTGTTATTACAATAACGTTTTGTAATTTTTCGTCGGGTGTGAGAGGTCAAATTTCCCTTTCCACTTTGCAATATTCCCTTTTATTCCTTCTTTTTTAAAAGTTGACAACGCACTCTTACTCTTTCAAAGTTACGGTGGTCCTTATGTGATGTGATTCTTCAGGTGAACGCGTTTGTCTACATAAAAAGTTATAAATATTACCCCATGTAACTAACATCCCTTGTTTTCGGTCTGATATTATCGCTAGATTGGTAGAATGTCTCATTGATACTTTTGTGGTTTAGTCCAAACTATTGTCCACCTGAAATCGTAGCCGTGATGTATCATTGCAACTACACAAATTTGATGGTAACGCCAAATAATGATTTCATGTGACTCCTTACTGGGCAGTTCTTTGATTTTGTGTTAGCCTCCAGCACGCTAAGTAAGAAGTATTATATTCAAAGCTGCCGATTGTGAATCTCCTTTTTTGTAAATATACCTTATAACTAAGACCCTGAACTTATTGTTCGAAAGCAATTTCAAGGGTTTTGGTACATTGTATATGTACCAAAAATGATGTTAAAATGATGAATTTTGTATCAAAAGCTAAATAAATAAATATTCACTGACATTCACACGCGCCATCTAGTCCTACACTAAGTGTTAGCCTGTAAAACAGGTACTAAACAACGGATAAATATACTTTTATACGTTTCTTTGTATATTCGTACATAGTATACAAAGAACACACCAAGACCTATACAAACAGACACCTCCATACACACAAATGTTTGTACTGCCCGGGGATCGAACCTAGAACCCTTGGTGTAGTAGCTGGCATCTCAACCATTACACCAAATGGGTCTTCACAGTCAAAGTTGACTACAAAAAAAGAAAAAATCTTTTTATATCTTGTATGAGTGAAATATATTTTATTTCATATCCTGTTCAAAATTCAATTGACAAAGTGTATCAGCAAAATACTTTCAACGAATTAACTGATAGATATAAAGTGTACACAGTAACAAAAACCCGATCCTCGGAACAATTTATTTATTAAGTTCTTTCAATTTGTTGGAATCAATTCGTGTTTTTCCGATTTCCCGCAATCCTTGGTGGATTTTATTCCAATAGAATTGTTTTTTCCATTTCCTATCACATTTATTTATTTTAAGATAACACGATATAAATAAATAACAACATTTACGATGTTTTGGCCTTTATACCGGCATTTGTTACGAGAGGTCTAATATAACAACGGCTGACAAATTTTGAATACTGAATAATGTTACGCAGCTGTATGTTCGGCACGATGCACTATGGATAGGTAAAGCTGGTTTCGACCCACACGGCTATTATAAACATGGTCATGTGACCATGTTTTAAATACATTTTGTCGTTTAGTGACAACACGATCTCCTCATAAAAGCAACGTGATTTGATTTTTAGGCTCAAGTGAATCCTACATACTCGATGAGCGATTTTGAGTTGACAGTTGAAGAAGAACAAGAATTGCAAGAGGACCAATCAGAATTTTGGAGCGTATCCTCTGTGGCTGAGAGTGTAGAGCTAAAACGATCTTCCCGCTCTAAATCCATACAAAAGTCCACATCGCTCGGCGTTTCAAAATCATTTGCCAGACTGAACAAGTCGTTCTCTAGATTTGTAATGAGCAAGACACTTCAGAAGACATTTTCTAGTAAAATGACCGGCTTTAGGTCGGATCCGTCAACAATTGACGAGTCGGCATCGAGCGATGATGATGTCCAAGTACACGTTAGGAGTAGACACCCATCGTGAGTATTTAATTTTGGGACATATCAATGTTATGGATTAACACTGGAGGCGGAACACTAGAGGCTTAATTACGGTTTAAAGAAGCTAGTTGTTTTTGTCGGTCGGCAAAGCTCCATCGCAGTGACCAGTAGTAGTAGTATCTATGGGTGTTTGTCGCATACGACCAGGTAAACTGCCCGCTTATACAAGTTTTTTCTTTTGTGTTTCGTTGTTCGTTTATATTGTTGGGTGAAAAATATAAGTATGATTTAAGGTAGTGGTAATTAAATATGAATGTAAGAAAAGTATTTTATTCTTCTCTTAGAAATTAGCAATATTTTTACAATAACATCTGTATAAAAATTGCGAAAGTTAATCGTGAATATTCATGATAGATATTATGATATTATGTATGTATTTAATCCAACTACGCATAAGACAAGTTCCTAATGCTACTTAATACGGGCTAGATAATGGGAATAAATAATGTGATCGATTGGTATGAGTATGAAGATGATATGATTTGTTTATGAATTACAAGTGACATCACCGAAACAACTGAGCAACGTCTCATGTTCGACTAAGTATTCTTTAAAATTCAAGGGATCCAGTTAACACAGAATCACCGATAAATGGAGGTAGTGACCTCAGGCTTAAGGTAAAGGAGATGGAGTAAATTGGACTCATACATTCCCATATATCAAGAACAAACACATCCATGATATGTTTTGATGATAGACAGTAATCGAACCCATATATAACTTATACATTCTGTTTTATAATTTTCATAGGAAATCCCCACACATGAGACGATTGAAAAACCCACACTACGATATGCTATATTGCAATGAATCCGAAACAGATATGATCAAATGGAAGTCCAAATACAAACAGAAAGGATTCGAAGTTTCCGCCTCGGATGAGTTTAGCAAGCAAGCGGAGATAAAGACAAAAAAGGCAAGAAATGCATGTTAAAATTAGTTCTTAAAAAAATAATGAATTCATATCGTTTATTGCTCAATAAAGTTGACAATCTCTTATTGAGACAGCTGTTGTAATAAATTGTCATTGCTAAAAAGAAACATCATTAGAAATAAACACTAATATTGCCATAAATTCCGTACTTGTGTAAAACAAAATTAATTTAATCATAATTTTCTTTAATCAATTAAAACAAAGTCCAAAGCTACAAAAGCGGGTTCGATCCTCGTACTGCACCAACAATTTTGTGCAGGAACATGTCTATTTCATTGGTTTTATCTATGTAAACAATTATTTGCAAAAAAAAAGTGTTTGAATACGTTTACTCGTTTTTTATATCCCTTAAGCTTAAAATAATTTGGGGCTGGATGACGCTGTTTGTCGGGGTTTCATATCGGAGCTCACATTCGAAATTCAGACTAACAGGATGTTGCCTTCGACAGATACGTTTGGAAGTACATCATCATTTATTAATTTATTCTTTACAGATTTCCAAGGAATTCTACGAGTGGTGGGTTGGTTTAGGTAATGTTGAATTTAAAAGTGAAATCAAGCGACCGGAGGACATCGAGGCTTTGTTCCAGGTTATTGTTTTTCATTACTTCTCCTCAATTGTGGTTTGTCAGGATGGTCGTAATTATGTCTTTGTGCTCATTTTTCTGTGTAATATGTTGTCTGTAGTCACTAGTATTGATATTACCTACTACATGCCCACAAATAATATAAATAATTTTAACATCCATCTTCACACTTGTAATGATCCGTTCGAACGTAGGACGCGCGTAGACAATAGATTCATCTATTACGTTTTGTGGCTAGACGCCCGTGCTACGCACGACCGCTTATTTACCATCAACGGTAGGCAAATAAAAATTTCTCGAGTTTTTTGTGATGTTTTAACGTGCTTATTTCAGGTGTGGTTCGATGAGCATGCCTCTAGAGGTTTGGTGTTGGATCCAAAAATTTTGCCATGTGTACTAAAGAGCATTGCAAAGTACGTCGGTGTGCCAAAGGTAAGGAAAATATACACCATCCATGACCTTTACTAGAACTGAATCATTTCCATTTATAATAATGAAATTTATTAAACAGATAACAACGATTCATTTACGGTTAGCTTAGATAAACAATCAAAATAGTTTTTCACAATATATCTAGTTTGGTATAAGAAGTAATCAATAAATTAACCGGCGCAATTTTTTCTTTGTACTATTGTAGTGCAAAAAAGAGTGCTTATGTGTTATATTTAGTACCTACTTTATGTATCATTTTAATCTATACTTTAAGGGGGAAGTACTGGCTCTCTATATCTTGGGAGCCAGGGTTATGTTGAAATGTAATTGTATTAAATAAATAAATTTATAGGAAATTTTTTATCGTTATCTTGTTATTTGTTTTGGATCTTTTACATTGGGCGTTGTACTAGTTCCTATACAAACAGTAGAAGTGTTCCCTATATTTTTTTTATTCCAGGCATCATGTCCAAGAGTGCTGAAGAGGCAGATCGCGTACGACATACACGCGGAAGCGAGCCCGGCCCACGTCATGGCTTTTGGCACATGTTTACCACAGAAGATGAAGCACATACCACCCAAAAACTATACCGAGAAAATGTGGCATTGTGTCAAGATACCGGAGGACTTAAAGTCTATGGCGTGTGTATGGGACGATGTGCAACATCTTACGTTAGTATTCTACACATGAAATACAAGTGAAGCTCTCTTTCTATTTTTTCTCATCAAACTTGGAGTCCGCTGCTGGGCATAAGTCGTCATTTAAATAGATTTCCTCCCTTATATTAGTCCCTCCGTTTCCCTCATCCAGCCTCCGCCAGCGACTTTTCGCAAATCATCGGTCCATCGGGCGGAAAGTTGTTCTCACCTGCGCTTGCCAAGATGCCGTGCAAGGTTTTACTTCAGATCTCATCTACTCCAATCCATCCATTTATAGGTACACTGTCCATACTCCATAATATAAAGCCACACAGTCTACTGCCACTTCAACTTTCTGATCCGGCGAGCATTATCGGCAACTATAGTTCTCTTACGAATAATATAGTTTTATATCCCTAAGGGAGACCCCGAGCATAAATCACAATTGTCTCTTAAATTAAGCTACCACCTGTTCCATTTATGTACATGTACATGAAGGTCTACATATGAGACTGAGAATAATCCACCATCAGAATAATGAGAGATTTTTGCCGTAGGTTTTTATTTGATGTACCTAAATTTATTTAGTTACCAGATCATTTGGAAATTTAATTTAAATTTTTCCTTTATAAATGGTAGTCGTGTGATATGTGTGTGCATGTACTAATTTCACCATTTTATACTATGTGGCAAGGCCTATAGTTGCAGTGGCAATTATTGATATACTTCAGATTTAATATGCATTCATATTCAAAATTACATCCTTCTATCAGTCAGCATGATTTATAGAATTCATCGATATTAATTAAATACTCAAAACAATGTATAACGAAATAATGCAAATACATATATAACGATAAACAATATATTAACATAGAATAAAAACCTTTCCGGATATTTATACCTACATCACCATAATACCTTAGTTTTGTCATACGTTTGATAGGTAAACTGCACTATTATAGTATATCAGCATTAAACATTGTTTTTTACTAAAAAAAACATTGTTAGCAACTAAAATTAATTTTTCGTATTTGTATTTTGATTAGATCCGCTAAGATACTTTGAGCATGTCTAAGTCATAGTTTTTAAAAATTTCAACCCAAAATAATAACACACATGTGCTATATCACGTGTCTTGACTAAATATACTTATTTTAGTTTTATTACAATAATCTATACGTGTAACCAACACGTTACACAAATAGTTTAATGAAACAAACTCCAGATAAGCTATTTCATGAAATTGACCCTTATAAATCTTATAATTATTTGTATGTAGAGAGGAGCTCATAATTAAATAGATGTTTATTAGCTATTAACTTCCATTTATGTTTTCATTAATACTAGGTGGTAGACTTGATACTGAGTCATCTAGTTAGGTACCCCCCCAGTGTCACCCCCCGCAGTGACAATTATTGTTCCGTAAAATAGGAGCGTCTTGCACTTCTGTGTTTCGGGATGAGGGCAACACATCTAGAGTTAAATTATCAGGTAGGTATAAGAGACTTAAGATCTGTCGTCTCGAGTGGCGGGTGCAGGATAGCGTTGACAGAATATAATGTCTCCTTACTGTTATGTTTTTCCTTCGACACTGCTACTTTGATCAGGCGTAAGTAACCATAAGCGTCACTCATGATATGAAAGATAAAATAAACGCATACTAAAAGCATACTTATTACCTGATTTCCCTGTAGTTACAATGTGCGGGACGGCCTGTGCTATGCAGTGAATAAGTGCCTAAGTGCTACCTGTTATTTCAGATCCACGAAAGCATTCCACAAATGGCTACAACAACGCCCGCACCTGCCTATGCCGCCATGTTTGAAGGCGCTGGACGATGCAGGTGATAAGAAGCCACTCTTCGTGGTGCCGTCAGATTACGTAGTCAAGGATAAGAGCGCCTCATCCTCAGTTCAAGAGTTGGCACTACCTGTATCACAATTCACACTAGAGATAAAGGAGGTCCTCAGCAAGCTTCTCAATGAATAGTGTTTTCATGGAAAGTTTAATAGACACAATTTGTTATCTTTGTAACTGTGTATTTGTGTTAAAATATGGTTTTTAAATGGTTAGTGTGTATATGACTAATATTATCTTTTATGTACATTTTTAATTTTATTTAGTGTACAATTTTGAATAATAAAAGTATTATTGCCTTACCAATACAGTGTTTGAAGTTTATTTAGCAAATTCTAAATACATTACATGTCATTTTGTAATAAGTGGTATAAATTGTATTGAATAAAAAACAATATCTTTAATTACTACACATTTCTTTCGTAAATTACCATATTATTATGTAAGATATGCTTTGTTGGATTGCACCTATTATCAAATCTAGTTCTGACTGTTGGTGATGAATCATCATCGTCAGCTCATTATACCTCCCACTCAGAGGCACGGGCCGACCCGTATAGGGTGTAAGGCCTTAGTCGTCCACGCAGGCCCTGGCGGATTGGCCGACTTTACGTACAACCTTTGAATTTCTTCGTAGGGGTTTCCTCACGATGTTTCCTTCAAGAGCGGTAAACATACATAAAATTTCGAAAATTCGAAAACACATTGGTACGTGGCGGGATTTGGATCTGCGCCCTCCAGATTGGAAAGCAACAGTCCACTTCAATGAGCCACTGAAGGAATTTATATTCATTGCCATTTCTTAATTCTTATGCAAGAATAAAATAGGAGCACAATGCATAGCCTTGCATTATCAAAGATGGCCTTAATTGGATTTAGAAAAAAGTTCTCCTCGGATGTAGCTTCTGATTGGTGCAAAATTTGTTTAAAAATATATAGGTTACTACACGGAGCACCGGGATATCTGGCAAAATGGGGGAGACCATTTTTCAGCAGTGGTCTGCGACAGGTTGAAGAGAGAGAAAGACGTAGTTACAGGTGGGCAATAAGTCTTAAAATTCTAGGTCAGTGGATTGTGCACCGGTCAGTATAATTTTATAAATATCTGGGTCAAGCGCATAATAACATTACCACCAAATAAAAATATTAATAATCTATATGGTCTTTTGTTATTGATTACAAGGCTAATTTTATACTTTACTAATCAGCACATTTATATCTTTGACAATTAAAACAGTACTATAAAATGAAATCATGTTTTTGTAAGGCTAATTTTTACCATGCATGATAAACTATATTTCTATAGTAATAGTAGCTGATGTCTTGAAAAAAGTGGCTTAAAGGGCTGGCCAAGTATTTCTTTGCCCTCTGGTACTACATTGTACATTATTGGCGGCGGTATTAATCTTAAGATGAGCTTTTTATTCATTAGCCCAATGTTAAGGAAGTCATATTCAATTTTTATGAAGCTTGAGCAAAGATTCGTTGCATATTTTGACATGTTATACCTATTAAATGTTATCTAAAAGCATAATGACTATCTGCATTCAATTGCGTCAATTGCTTAAATTTTGTGCTATATTTAACTGATAAGAATTAACAATACTTTTGCAATAAGAATTTACTCACACATGTGCACTTTTGGGACAAATGACTCACTGAGTTTTGTACTATAGTGTCATGAATACATCTACAGTATAATAATCCACAACATTGTTCAGTTTATCGTCTTATAAGATACATGCAAAGTATAAGATACGATTATCAAATTTATTTATATTTTCACTACAGAAACCTCAGTAGGTTTCTGAAGGGGAAAATATAAATGAGTATGTTTAGTAAATGTTTGTACTGCCCGGGGATCGATCCCGGAACCCTTGGTGTAAGAGACTACATCTCAAACAATAACACCACATGGGTGGTGTTATTGTTTGAACAATATATTTAAACATGTAAAATCAATTTTGTTAGCAAATTAATGTATATAAGATTAAAATAAACGATAAACTATTACCCTCACTCAAAAAGTGTCTGTGGCTAAGTCTGCCCATCGCGTCAGATGGATCTATCTATGACCATCATCATCAGCTCATTATACGTCCCCACCGAGTGGAACGACACTACCCTATGGGTGTATAGGCCTTAGTTCGTCCTGCGTCTACACGGGCCCAGTGCGGATTGGCTGACTGCACGCCGTTGAATCTCTTCACAGGCGTGCGCAGGTTTTCTCACGATGTTTTCCTTCACCGTAAGAGCGTCGGATAACGTACACATGATTTCGAAAATTCATAACTACGTTCGATTATTAATTTACTACAAACACTGACCGAGACATAACCACGACCACTCTGACAAGAGTGTACGACTGAGAAGAATTATTTATGTCCTACAACCCTGCATCTGTCATGGTCAGGCGTATCACTTACCACCAGGTGAGCGAGCTGGCCGTTCCGTTCACTCCATTCCTTCGTTGCTTCACTTCAAAGAAAGAAAGAAAATAATTTATTATAACTATAATTTGCTAAATAGCTATGCCCGCTGTTACTCCCTCTCATATTATTTATTACTATGATATGGGAGCAACAAACCATATAAGTCTATAATCGTCGATGATTGCTATACATAATATATAAATACGTATCAAAACTAATAGCGTAAACAATGCTGTCTGTTAACAGTAACAGTTTTTTTACAGGAAGTAAAACGATAATTACAACTTTAGATAGGTCTCGCATTGATAACCGATAGCATCATTAATATTTTTATTCATTCGCAATCAAATCGCGCATTTGTTCACAATAAACTGTACAAAATCCTTATCTACATTTCATACGTGATGGAAGTTCAGTAAGATATTTAAAATATTTCAAATACTACGAGTACTGAAACAAACCCTTACTGTGAAGTGTAATATATATAAAAAAAAACAAAATGACAGACCCTAATTTTGATAAACAAGAAGTACTGGACGAAATAATCAACAGAAAAAAGATGGGGGACAAAAAGTTCCACTCTGAAACTTCACTCCAACATTACTTAGAAGACGAAAACCAAGACGCTGACAAGGATCCCGGGGTTAGTATATTTATTTGTTTCAAAATTGTTTAACAGTTATATTTTAGTCACAGCTTTGCTTCCGGCCAATGGTTATTCTTGCAATGTCAACATTTCTAAAAACAAAATTTAAACATATTTACATCGACAATTACAGAAACAACTGATCTTATAAAGAAAACATGCTTTCTTCATACCTAATATATACTTATGACTATTTATGTATAAAATATAACTTTTAATATAATTTCACACCTCGTTAATCCAGGTCAAATTAATACCCGACAATTAAAGGGTCAACTTTGTAACTAACATTAACCTGTCAGTGGAGGATTTAACTTTAATTGACGTCTTATTTAGATTGATGTCATATGCTTTATCTTAAACATTAATAAAAATTGATCTACTTCAAATATAAGCAACAACACTTTCAGTTGGTTAATTTTTATCTCTGTCCATGGACATTAAATCAGACCCTGTCCATGGACAGAGATGATTGCTTTTCTTTAGATGTCGGTCATACTTGTTTGTTTCCTATAGCATTAAAGAAACAATTTAATCCCTTATTTACGCGTGCAACAACATTATTTACCTGAATAAAAATGTTTTTAGAAGTAGCCTAAGTTTTACATGCCATAAAGTCCCGTCCAAATCAGTCAAACCGTTTCAAACATTAGCCGAATTTTTTAAATAAAATGTTATATTGGTATGTACCGTATATTGTATATTCCTATGCATGAAGAAAAAAAATGTTATTTAAATTTTACATACTGACACTCCAATTTTATTTATATGTATAGATAAAATTACGGAAATTGTGTAGTTAATCAGAGCGATATTATCTTTAATGAATAAAATTGTTAACCATTTGCGAACTTATAAAATTTTACCAACACGTACCCGTTTGGAATTACTTAATATTTAAGCAGTTTTATTTTACGACCTTGAAAAAGCATTTGATGAATCTGAAACTTTTTAAATGCAATGAATGAATAGAAGAATAGGTTTGCTCAGAAACCAATACTTTCTCTGCCCCACTAGCCGACCTCACCTCCTGCTCCTGCCATAACTGGCGGCATGTCCATAAATTTCATAGACCCAAAAGCAGTGCTCTATAGCGTTCCGCAAGGATTGGTATTACGAACCGTCTATGATATACACCTCAGAATGAAATTATTCCGCATACATTTTCAGTGATACACGTTGGCATCGAGTAAATATATGGCATTAAGTGACGAAATTAATTTAGATTCGGCTTTGCGATATACGTATAAGTAATTGTAATGAAAACGGGCAAGACTAAATGACTATTTTCAAAATCTTGCACTATCTATTTAAAAGTCTTTGTATCATTAATTTTCATATTCATATACATACTTTAATTTTATCAATATTTTGGATCTTTAATCAAAGACATCATGAAAATATGCGATTTAAAATACCACTTCGGTTCATCTGTGAGTAACAGAATTGAGATTTTTTCTCTGGTCGTATTCAAAGTTGGTTAAGGAGACAAAGTTGCTAAATTTCAAATTCAAACTCTTTATTGCTTGTCACATTACACGGTTCAGATAAGATGAAAGACTTCTAAATATTTTTATATAAGTTAAGATAGTACATGTATAAATTGTTTTCCAATAGGTATACATGTGACGCCCTGCAGGACAACAAATATGTACAGACATGAGCGGCTTAACTAGATATCTTAATAACTAGGTATTACTATCAGTAAAAGTAGCACTGAATATAAATTAAGACAAAAAAATATCATCGACGCCTGCCCTTATCAAATATAAACAAGTCACGACATCCGTGATCATACATTTTTACTATAGAGAGAAACACAAATTTTGAAATAACTTAAGTACTAAGACGTATTAGCCGTTTGTCCCAATTACTGATAGAGGGTGATTAATTGAGCGTGTCAAAGATATTAATTAACAAATCTGAACGATATATGGTAATACCCGCTTAACGTATTATCGGACAACAAGAACTTTATCAACATACGTGTAAAGTATAATCGCATGACAAACAAATTAAAACAAAGCATTAAAAAAACGTTGAAAATATTGAATATGAAATATTGTATATTACATGAAATATTGTATTTTTTTTAATTGATATGAATATGTACTCAATTTTACAATGACCCTACTCGACGTTAGAGTTACATTATACCATAAATTTTACCTCAGATAAAATAAATATACTAAATTTTACGTTTGGAGATAACAGTAACCATGAAAGGCACAAAGATTTAGAATAAGCGCGCTTTAATATATCCAATATCTATGGAAAGGCTAGGTGTAATATAATAACGCTGCTACCTGTGTTGCATGTTTTTATTCCTTTTGTCTAATTGCACACGCGAAAGGAGTTTTGTATTATAATCTGCCGTCCCCACAGGTCTTAAATATTTGTTCAGGTATTTGTACAACGAAATTATTTCCCTATTAAATTTTCAATAAAAGAATAATGAAAATTAAAAGTTTTATTCAGGTTAGGGCCTTACAGAACACTTATGAATGTCAAATAAAGCTACCACTGGTTTGGACGGCAGTTTTCCACTGAGGAGAATCCAGCAAGAAACTCAGTAGTCACTCTTTTCAAAAAAATTGTGTTTATACAGAATCATATTATTTGTTATCAAAATAATTATTTAAAACAAATTACATTCACAATTTTTTTCATATTAAGTATTGGTAAAAATATAATAATCTACAAAAGTATTATAAAGCAGTTAAGTATTATATAAATCTAAATAGATGATTACAATAAAATAATAGAAAATATACATAAACATTACTCATTGTCTGACTAATTAATTATATCACAAAATAAAGGTTAGTCGACGTCACAGGTGACCGAAGATCTGGCAGCTACCTTGGACAAAGAATCAGTCTGGCAATTCAAAGGGGTAACGCTGCCAGTATTTTCGGAACTTTGCCGAAAGGGACTTCTTTTAATTATATTTTTTAGTTTTAACTATTTAAGTGTTTAGGGTGTAATATATTTTAGTTCACAAAATAAAATGTGTAGAGATGGAGATATACTGTCATGCAAACTGTCATTAATAAACATATATCAAGAAAAAAAGGTACAGTAGCAGCCATAATAAGACAAGTAGAGCTTCCAATCACAATCAATCTGGTATGGACTGTGTCAATCTCGTTTGGACCTACCCTTCAACAAAGTAATTCAGCGTTTCTAAAATTATAGGTGCTGAACACTACACACATCAATGGCGCTTCCTCGCCAACTGCGGAAGGTCCCCCGAGGCGTAAGCGCACCATGTCCCAGCCAGGACCTGCTGCGGGAAATCTGGTAACCGCCACTGCTGCGCGCGCAGCTCGCAAACGACCAATTCGCTCCGTCGCATACGCTGATGATAATATGGTAAATATATTGTTTTGATTTGATTAATTCATTGATAACTTAATAACAGCCATATCATTATTATTTAGTACGGAAAATAGATGAGGTTTATTAAAGTCTAGCCTTAACAACTACTGCCTTTGCTTGGTTCTTCTTCATATAACTTTACTTTTTAAATACTTAAGAAGTTACCAAACTATCACTTGTTGTAGTTTGCTTCAAAATGTTTGCATACAGTGCTTACAATGGCCATAACAATTGAAAATAATACTAAATTAGTGTGTCACATACCTATATTGTTTGGAAATATGTCATCATCAGCTCACTAAACGACCCCACCAAGAGGCACAATTCTACCCGTATAACTGGTATCGTATACCAGTGCGGGTTGGCCGACTTCACGCACAACACCACACACCTTTGAATCTTTCGCAAGCGTGCGCAGGCTTCCTCACGATGTTTTACTTCACCGTTCCGGAAATATGTATTAACATCTAATTCTGGGTTTCTAGTAAATATTTACTTATTTACATTGAATCCCAATCTGTGGCAATCCAGGGTAAGGGATGAATCAGTAAAATAATTCAAGTAAGAGTCGTATTTTAATGCCGCCAATAATACAATTTATCTATAGTGTCGAATTTTCCAGAAAATGTATGCGGTTCTCGTTATTTGATAAATATAGGTACTTTAAAAAATCGGAGTAAGCGAGGTGTGTAGGCAACATAATATTCATATTAATTTTCTACTTATATCATACTTGTTGTTTAATTCAGTGTATTTTCTAACGACATAAGATTAAGAGTATATAAAAAATTAAAACAAATCGCCAAAAAAAAAACAAACGTAATATCCGGGCACAGTATAATGATGAATTGATGAGCCTCGGTATCGTTGATCCAATAGTGACACACTATTATAAAAGATAATAATATGATAAATTCTAGCCATGACTATTAGAACATTGCAAAATAAAAAACTAACATTCAAAATATTTACTCAATAACAATGTTAAGGATTGATTGCAATCTGTTAGAGTGCCCCTTATCAAGATTTTATGAATAAGTTTTATATGTAACGTTGATTATAAAAGAAACTCCTAGATTATAGAATATACGCGTTGTAAATAAATGTGTGTCAATTCAATTGTGTGACCGCAAATAAGGCCAAACATTGGCGGCATTAAGATACTACTCCAGTTGATACTCTCACTTAAATTATTTTACTGATTCAACCCTTGCCCTCGATTCCTTCAAAATGGGATTAAATATATATAAATAAATATTTACTAGAATGGCCGTTGGAGCAGACGAGTTCTGGAGTGGAGACCGCGTCTCGGTAAGCGTAGCGTAGGACGCCCTCCGGCCCGATGGACCGACGACTTGCGAAAGGTCGCTGGTGGAGGCTGGATGAGAAAAGCGGAGGACCGGGATATCTGGCGCAGACTACGATAGGTTGAATAGATGGAAACCTAGAATTAGATGTTATTACATATTTCCGGAACGGTGAAGTAAAACATCGCGAGGAAACCTGCGCACGCCAGCAAAGTGATTCAAATGTTGGGCGTGAAGTCGGCCAATCCACACTGGTAATACGGGTAGGCTTGTGTGCCTCTCGGTGGGGTCGTTTAATGAGCTGATGGTAATTCGAATGATTTTGTGTTTCAATAATTAGTATAAACAACTTTATGAAATAAAATATATTTTTGAAGTAAGAAGTACTGGAATAATTGAAACTTTTTAATAAATAGTTCAACGTATCTGAATGCACATAGTATCTACAAGCATTGCCACTATTAACATTGATTAATCATAGAGCAATGTGTTTTATTCCGCATTTTGAAGACGCGTATAATTAAACGCTCTTCTTTGATTGGTCAAAACTTTTAGAATTTATCGAATGGATATCCGTAAATTTATGAATTAACCACGAGACATTTAAAATTAATAAGTTTACGAAAATGTAGGCGTAAAATAAATTAATTTATCGGTAATGTAGAATCCTACGAAGATTTATAAACTTAAGAAATTTGCGGTTCTATCTTCCGGTGATATAATATATTTCTTGAACACATTATAATCATTTTCATTATAAGACGTAAGCCCATCGTGATGAACATCGGGAACTTCGAGTTGAGACCTTAATATCTGACACCTAATAATAGGCATGATGACTGGGTTCTGGAATCGTAAGAACTATTTTATATTATTACAAATCTGGGTTAAAAATAACGATGTGCTTACTCTCAGCTCGAAAACTCATGTTTTATGAATTTTATCAGTCTTCAGAGGGTGGGCAAGTCCATTTTTAAAGTACATTAATTGTCAAAAAATTGTAAACAAAAGGATAACACATATAACCTAAAGCAACTTTTGCTATTATACCATTTGAATAAACGCAACATTTAATATAGTTGTAGTACAAAATTCACAAACTATGCATACGAATTACTGAGGCATGACGTCATAACTAGGTAGCCATTTGTATGAAGCGTTTTTGGGAAAGTCCATTATTGTGTTTTTAGAATTGAAAAATCTCTGTGAGCTTTAGTGTTAACGGAGTCATTCTTTTACCAATGTTCCTATTATAATGCTGTCCATGGATATAATAGCAGAAAAAAAAATGACATCATCCCTATTCTGACACCAGTAATGTATGCTTAACATCACCATTATAATCATTGCAGCTTATTACTTCTACTGCTGAACGAAGACCTCTTCTGTTGTCTTTCGGACTGATCCCTAATTTAAATAATGTATCCACGTAATTATATTCGCAAGACAAGAAGGTCAATATGTGACGTAGTTATTATATTATCTAAAAAAGGGATTTTATAAAGAATTAAAGTGGATTAAACATTTGTTAATTCTTTGCTAATTTGTTACGTACTTAATCATTACATTCTTTTATCATTGTTTGAAAAAATCACTGAAACATGATGTAAATACCTTAATTATACAAACATTATCGGACATTAATTTATCTCGACGTGATAATTTAAGTATAATCATTATTAATTATTAGATAAACGGTTTGATTTCAATTAGGTCCTCAATCATATTCATTTCCTACTGTTTCCAACTGCAAACGACAATCATCAATAAGTAGCAGTGATTACAGGTTTCTTGGTTGGAGGATGTTTTTATAGGAGACTTTTCATTTTATAATTATTAATACTTTTGCTGTAATAGCAAGATTAAGTAACATACTGCTCAATCTCAAATATACTTTACGAAATTGATATTTTATGACTTAGTATCATCATCAAGTAAATACCTTTTGTAAGAGATAACACAAATTTTATTTATCTTAAAGGATGCCAATACATACTGTCATAATCATAAAATACATTTCATAATCATGGACTTATAAAAATACGAACGGACTGTCATCGGATACATCTGCCTGCCATCTGCCTCTGTCGGATACATAAGATGTATCCGCAAAGTGACAGTTGCTGTCTATGATAAAATTTTGACAATTTTTTTGTTATATAATAATTTTATAAGTAATAATTCTTGGTCCTGATTCAGCATTTATTTACCACCTTGGCAATAACAATTTCTCAAACAATGATTTATTCTTCGATCTCTGAAAGCGAGCACTAGTTGGTAGTGCTCGCTTTCAGAGATCGTCTTGGAATGTGTGTCATCTACCAGTGCAGACGGAACTTAAGTCCCTTACAATATTCCTACCATCGGGCTTCATTCAGAAACAATACTAATTTTAGTGACAGACAACACTAATTTTAGTGACAGACAACACTAGTTTTAGTGTTTTACACTAAAAGTATGTAATCGACTTATGATACGTAATTTCTGAATTGTTTTCCTTTTGTTCATCTCCGGTTTTTGCAACACAGGCCATGCACGTTTTCATATTTCTTTCCTAAAATAATTTATGGCTCTGTTGACCGATATAGTCAAATGTCTTAATGTTTTGTAGTTTCCCACACAACAACTAGCCGGATTTTGACACTCTTAGCGAGACTCTGTCCGTATTTTTTATACTTCCATGTTCATAAAGAGGTTTTTTAGATTTGTTTAAAACCCAGAACGTGCCAATTTCAAATTATCATTTTTTTATAATTTTTTATTTTAAATAATCAGTAAACCCTATCACCTGCCTGTGTTAACCCGTAAACTGGCTACAATTAAGTAGTAGTAGATTTGATTGAAAATGGTTCCCAATATACTAAACCATAGTAAATTTCAACGCATCAAAACGCAATAGATGAACATATCAGAATATCCATTAAGCCTCGAGTACATAATATCCGTGTTCATTGCACAAACATCTGTCGGTAACGGGAATTGAACCATTGGTTTACGTAGCTGGGGTTTGTAACCACAGACTAAACGCAGGGATAACGTTAACCACGAGATATCTCCATCTATCGTCGAGCACAAACTCTTTGTGCAAGCATATGCATACACTTTATTTAGTATTTAATAAAATAAAATAATTAGAATGATACTTAAACGTTAAAAGTTGTTTTGAAAGATATCTTAAAATATGTAGAGTTCCCATTAAGCAAGTTTACAATTAATTAAAACATCGTCAGCCTATAATGTCCCGTCCCTGCAGAGACCGGCCTTCCCTTATGTAGAAAATAAAGCATATCTTATTTTTGAAGATTATTACACCACTGACGGCGTTTGGTGATAATGTAAATGATTAAACTGGTATTACATCTGTCTTACTATAAAGTCTAAATCGATTAAATTCTACATTTCTTTTAATTGATCATAATAAATGAGCTTTCTCATGCTTATTCTTTTTTTTTATATCTGATGGGCTTACTCTTGAGCACAGACTATCCTAGGGGAAGAGACGTGCTCTAAGAAGGAGCGAGCTTGCCCAGAAAAAGCCTATTCACTCGTTTTTGAATGCCACGGGGTTGTATGTGGCCGGAAACACAGACGCAGGCAGGTCATTCCATTACCTAGCAGTACGCATAATGAAAGAAGACGCAAAACGCTTAGTCCAAATACGGGGAACGTCAACTATAAACGGATGAAATTTTGCAGTTCGCCTTGATAACCTATGGTGAAAGGGTGACGATGGGGATAAGTGCGTGGAGCTTGGAAGAACACTCACCAAAGTAGAGCCTGTAAAAAACTAACAAACATGTTACTTTACGGCGGTGGGATAAGCTCTGCAGTTTGGAATTAACGAGCGCCTTATCGCCAATGAGTTTTCTGGCTCTGCGATCGATTAAGTCCAAAGTAGCAAGATGACATTTTGCTGAACCATCCCAAAGATGACTGCAGTACTCCATGTTAGGTCGGACTTGAGCTTTGTTTTGTCATATTTGTTCCAACACATTTTTAATAATAAAAACTAACGCTTACTGCAGTGAAAATTAAACCATAATGTAAACTTATTCATAGAATTGCGTTGTTGAAAATATATTGTTGTGAGGGTCTGTATCAGTGCAAACTTTCCAGACACTATCATTCAGTTCTGATATTTTAAACGAGAGTGACTACATTTTAAAACTCATCTTGTCCACCATGTTTATATGAAGCATTGCCAGGAAGATCATTGATTTATTTTATTTAAAAAAATACAAAGAATCATCATCCTTTAACTTCTGGGATCCTAAGTTATCACTTTATTTGTTTCCGTGATTTTCTGTTGAATCATAAAAAGTATAATTTCTCAGATTGTATAACGGAAAAAACTCAAACATACTCTATAAAATTACCACACAGGAATACATTCAAACATGCAGATGATATAAATCGCATAAGGGTGTCTTATCATTTTTCTAATCTCGGATAATTCTAAGATAAATTTCAAGTCTTAGAAATCATTATTAAAATTGATAATACAATATAGATAAGGAATGAAGAAATCCCAATGCAAAATGGCTATACCACTGGAATCTAAATTAATTATTTTGTAGATGTTTGCTTGTACATTTGATAACAAATTTAATAACCACTTAAATTGTATCAAACAATTTGCTGTTTTTATAATTGCATTTTATATTTTAGTATAAAATACCATCAAAGATAAGCCAAGTTTACACTCATATTTATTTTAAATTTTAAAAAATAATACAGACAACCGGTTGTCCGTTTTTCCCTGTTTTCAAAGTAAATTTATTTTAAGCTCCGTTCGTAGTTTAAACAGCGAATTCGTATATATGGGCGCAATGGGTTGTAATGATTTTTCCCGTTAGGATTGTATGGACACGCCGCACCGATTTCTGCGATGTAAACGTCAAATAATGAAAATAACACGGTTCATGTTAAATAGAATATAAGAATTATAGTTATACATAAAAACAATATATTCATGCAATTTAGTGTAGTTTTCTATTTGATATATTATTTAACTAACATTTTAAATGATATTAGAGTGAAAAATCAATTCTAATTATTTATCTAGTATGGAGACATAATAAGGATTTTTTAAGTTAACCTTTATACCTATACGTAAGGATTTCAGTTCAATTGTTTCAGTATTTAGTCTTACGAAAGTTTTTTTTATAAACCACGCTCGTCACTTTATTCCAAAACTTCCTGATTCACTGTAAAACATAACTAAGCCATGTCAGTTAATTCGGCATTAATTTTATCTCGTGTCGTGTCTTCTATCATACCGGATAGCCATTGCGAAAAGTATTATCGAGTCGATTAAGTACCGGTTGCAAAGAAAAAATAATACATAAAGATATTGTTGAAAGTACACTTCCATAGAGTCGAGCGGCGGGCGCGGGCTGTTTGTGAGGCGGGTCACTCCCGCGCAGCCAACTGTAAACCTTTTGAGTCCATCGGGCCGCGAGCCCGCTCACCCTCGACATATGCCGCCCCTCCCCACCCCCACCTGTAAATACCTGCTGCGGACAAACCGTGCCGCACCAACGCCTCGGCTAATGAAAATTTCAATCTCTTTATTTTTTCCATACTGACAGCAAGTCAGCCACCTCTCAATCGGTTAATTTATCGACAATAATGTCACGTACATATATGCATATATATGTCGATAAGGTTAATTGCTTTTTCAATCATGTGCATGATGTCTGAATCTGAATTAATTTATTTTGATAATAAGTACTATACCGTGTTTAGAATTTTAATAAAGACGTTGATATAGGAATTAGTACTTATGTGTAAATTTTATGCAAAAAAATGTAACATAATGTACATACATAAGTATTATTCAATTTAAAATTCAGTTAAGCCTTCTTCATTAAGAATTTGAAACATATCTGTCAGAGAACACTGATTTAATTTATAATCTCAGGTAATGTTTGATATGCCTAGCTGAACTTAACTATTTATTATTTACCCAAAATATCTTTTCAAACAAATTTCACCTAAACATATATATTTTAGCTTCAAGTTATTACGTATGTCCTATGTCGAGCTTCCTTCGATATAACTGGCTGAAATACGATGATGGTTCAAGAACTTAACGTTATTTTTTTTTATACCCCAGCCACGAAACTATGACCAAATTCTCTATTGTCTATTTCCTTTAATACATAAATCATAATATTGTAAAGCAACACATTAAAATAAATGTATTACTTCCTTTTAGGTATCAAGTGGGTATAACATTTTATTGCGAAATGGTAAATTTATTAAGTGGACAACAAATGAGTGCACTCGACATGTTTTCACCATAAAAATAATGAATCTGCCTACTCAATATTCGTAGGGCCGATGCATTTTTTCCATTTTTGTGCTCCGAAACTGGCAGCAGAGGAGAGTGGAACACCGTAATGGGATTATAGTGAAATACAGGGTAGTGTCGATCGAGAGAAACAAGCGACTAATGAAGTTATTAATCCGATTTTGTACGGCTTTCGATATTCATATTGGTCGCGATTTTTAGCTCGCTTTCGGAATGAGAATATGTGAGTGCGTGCTGCCGGACTATGGTAAAACGGTATTGTTTTATTTGCAGGAGCAGTTGCCCAAGTTTATGGCTAACAACAGAGGAGACGATTCTGGCACCGCCACGCCTATAGGTAATTCAAAGTTACCTTACCTTAAGTATTGTAATCGTGGCTAAAATTCCTACGTTTGATCCCCACTGAACATATTTGCATATAATGAAATAGGATATTTATGATTCTTAGAACCACACTCTATTTAATGAATTCCAATTTATGTTCATCATCTAAAAAATAAAGAAGGGAAACAAAGATTTTTCATTGGATAAATATTAACAACATTTCAGTGACTTCAAAAATAAGTAGTAAATATATATATATATATATATAATATATATATATATATATATATACATAAATAATATACATATATAAGAATTTATTGGTACCCTATAATATGCATCACGAATTTGATAACTACTTATTAAAGTACATTTAGCACCTAATTAAGGATTGATTTATTTGATTTCTGAGATGTTGTATTTCCTAAATTTTAAAAAGAAACAGATATTCAGGTAAAAACAGTTTTTCTTTTTACAGGTGAACGTAATTACAGCCCACTTCCTTACAACGGCACGCTGCGAAATGGCAATATAGACGCAAAATCATTGAGTAAGTATAAAATACAACTTTATTTCAGTATCAATAGAAAAATAAAAGAGGTACCTTATTTCACCATCATAAAATTATTGGATTTAAGGCAAGGCAATGCCCTTATTCAAAATGTATTCAAGTATAAATAATTTGTAGATTGTATTTAGTGTTTTCGGTAACATTAACTTGAGCAGAATTCAAACCTAAACAATATATAATTATAACTAATTATTACAGAATCAACTTTACCGTGAGAAAAGATAACCTACTTACCATGTGTGCATTGTGAAGTATTTTGGTATTAATTTATTGACATCATTATAAATTTAAAGATTTTCTGTTTGGATCAGTTGAGCAGGTTTCCCCCAAAATCTCTCAATGATGATCCCTTTTGAGGGCTATTTCTTCAGCTATGAACAAAACATTATGGCTGCAGTAGTAGTGTAAAGTTAATTCTGGAAACTTTTTTTTCTGTTCGATCAGATAGCTACAGAATGTACGCATCGACGAATGACTTGCGAGCCCAAACGCCTCGAAAGCGCTCCATAGCCACCATGGACGCGCAGTCACTTCGTTCAGTGGAGACACACGCGCCACCACCAACCCGCCCCGAAGACAATGTTAAACTTACCAAGTGAGTTAGTTTTTGTTCAAAACAGAATGATTTTTTTCCAATAAAAAAAGAATCATCAAAATCGGTTAATATTCGATGAAGATATTTCCAAATTACTATGTCATGCCGTATGAAGAAGGTTTTAATTTTAAAATAATACGATTTGAAATAAAAGCAAATCATTGGTAACTTTTATGTCGATCTATGTATATTAAATTTAGTTATGTGGTTTTATTTTTAAATAATTTTAATTTTCAATTCAATGTAATATAGATTTTATTTGTATGTGCGGCGATTACCGATAAAAATCAGAAAGAACGCATGCTAATATGTATACAAAATCAATCGGAACATGTTTATTGAATATTATTTTTTGTACCACTGCCGCCGCCAACCACTAGACCTTTTCCAGTAACTTGTCGTTGAAAGGTGTCGGTTCGTTATCCGCTACACTGACTGGACCAGTAACCAACAACCAGCTTGCTTTGTTCGAATGTGGTTACCCCTTAGCCGACAACACTGCTCTTTAGCCGTCACCAGAGACAACAGATGTTAGGTCTCTTATTCTCGGTAATTTTACTAGCTACAGTGCTCTCATTCCGAAAGAAAGAAGTGAAAAACACTTCTAATTTACGGGACGATATCTGGCACTGCGGGAGTATCTTTATTTCAAACATTGGAATAAATTGGCCAAAGCCTGATTAAGGGTTAAGAGTACTATGATTTTCTTACTAAAATCTAATATTGTGTATTTTTTTCCAGGAAATACTTAACATTAGTCTCCAGTTGTATATATGCAACCATATTGGTAACATTGGGAATTACCGTTTATTTAGCCAGCCCTATTTTTGAGCCGAAAATAGCAATGGTGAGTTTATTGTTAAGTTTTTTCTTTTTTATTAGTTCGTGTGGAGTAACTATCTTAATAAGTTTTTTACTTCGCTTCCTTAGTGTTGCATAGACTACGTATGTTCTTACTGAAATCGCATTAGACTAGCGCCCACCTATCTTCATTTTCAATACCTATTTGTGTAGATAAAAAGGCATACGAATGTAATATTGCTATTTGACAAATATTTTCTTGGCAGTATTACTGATTGTAATAGATATCTTGTAACCATCCTTTGTTTGTTTTTTAGGTTTTCTCAATAGTACTTTGTGCAATTGGATTGATTTACCATATATACTTGCTTATCGACATAGGCCGGTACAAAAAGGCTGCTCTCAAAAATCAGAAAATTAAATCACTTCACTCGGAAAACGTAGCGGAGTATTTCAGAAAACAAGAGGTAAGTAATTTAGAATAATTTAAATTGATATGAATTTAATGTTATATTTTAAAACAATGAACTCAATTATGAAGAATCCGCTTTAAAAATAGTTTTGTAGCATAAATAAATATCAGCTGACATTCACACAGCGCCATCTAGCCCCAAGTTAAGCGTGAAGCCTGTACTATGGGTACTAAACAACGGATAAATATACTTAAATACATTTTTTTACGTAAATACATACATATCATACATAGAAAACACCCAGACCATTACAAACAGACATGTTCATGCACACAAATGTTTGTACTGCCCGGGGATTGAACCCGGAACCCTTGGTGTTGCAGCCGACCTCTCAACCGCAATACCAAATGGGTCGTCAGCATAGGTACCTCATTATCACTGCTAGAATAAATTTTATTGATACAAGTGCCTATTTGTTATTATTACAATGGCTGAAATAAAATGTGTAATTATTCTGTATCGCAAAATAAACAATACTATCTATTGTTTTCCCTATAATCTACATTTTCTTTTGTCCAGATCCGTAATTATTTGTTATCATTGGGCAAGTAATTGATTTGTTTATCAACATCCTGACATTGCCCTAGAGAAGCGTATTTATAAAGACATACACGAGTGAGATCTTTTTCGTCTTAATGGCAATAAAGTATACCAAGCAAAATATTGGAAGGCAGAGGATTTTTCTGATTATACTGCAAAGACAACTAAAACACATTATATGTATTGGCAGCAAGTTTTTTTGCGAAACCTCATAAACAATTGGGAAATAAAAATAATTGTATATCATGCACACATTTTGAGCGTCGGTGGCTCATTCGTGAGGATGTGTTGCCTTCCGATCTGAGGGTGAAGGTTCAAATCCCGCGGGAGGTGCGTTCCCCTCGGTGGGGACGTATTATATATTATTGCTTTTCTGGTACAAAAATGGCGAAATATATATAGTAATACCGTTTTAAGAGATGGCGTAAGCCCCCAGATCCGATTCTGAAGAAAGCACCTACACTGTGACATGGTGTCTTGTAAGCACCATTTATCCGTAAGTGGTCAGTACTTTTTAATTGTGAGCGTTTGCTTGATAGCGCAGAAAAATGATTTTTTATGTTACAAGTGCACAGACGGTCTGGACGCTCACATGATGGTAAGTGATACGCCAATATAGTATTATTGATTTCCTTCCTGGTCTAGGCGCTTTTCTTTGGATTTAAATCCGAGGTGTAGGTTCAGATTCTGTGTGTGACCGTATAGTGAAAGTATCTTTGCGATTTTTTCCAGTTCGATTAGGCGAGAACATTTCAGGCTGTAACACGTGATTATCTGAAAAGAAAAAATTGTGAATGATTCACTTTAGAAAGCACGTTAGCCGTCGTTTCGGCTTTTATCTTAAGATAATAGTCATTAACACCCAAAACCCATTGACCTGCGTAGTGGGTTGCGCCCAATCTCCTTATGCAATACTGTGTGGGAAGCTCTGTACCTTGTAGTGACGTTATGATGACTTATTAACTTGATTTTGTTACAGAAGACTTTAATATTAATGTCGATGGTAGGTATGGAGTACCAGTTGTCCCCGCCTTCTTCGTGCCTTTGGTGCACGACTACTGCTTCAGCCAAGGAAGGCATTCGAAGCTTCTACCTTAAGCTCGGGCTGCAGGTAAAGTAATGAATAAGCTGTTATACCTTGGATATTAATTCACCAGTAGTATATCAATGCAGGCAAAGCATTCACACAAAGCATGGCTTTGGTGATTTTGAGCAGTAACTTATCATCTTAAAAACAGTAAAGGTACTTCCAAAGGAAGCAGTATATTAATTTTCGATATCCATTGAATCAGCCAAACACGCATGAAATGTTATTTAAATTTCAACATTACCCGACGCCGAAGGAGGGTTATGTTTTCAAGAGTATATATGTATGAAGATTTCTATTTCCCTGTGCAGCCTAACTGGATTAACAGAATTTATCATATGAGGTATTATTAGATTTGTCTTAATAGCGCGAATGTCACTGGGTGCATAAAAAGTATAAAAATTAATCAAGGTCGATGTCACCTTTAAAGCAAGTATATGCCAATGCCAAGTGACTCCGCTTTTTTTAACTACATCATCGTCATCATCATTACAGCCTAAGACCACTGCCGAACGAAGGTCTTCCCTAATGATTTCACGTGGATGATCCCTAGCAGTTGACATCCATTAGCTACCCCACCTTTACCTCATCATTCCATCTGTGTCGGCCTACGCTTCCTAACTACATAGGTTTTTTAAATAAAAATGAATAATTTCATATCAGAATGTATATATTTTCTTTACAAACATAAAAAATACTTAAGTTAAAATATAGTGCAAACATTATGCTATGCTCGTATATGTAGTGAAATTATTGAAGTAAATATTGTTTTCATTTGTTTGTTCCCCAATGGTACCCAAGGTAACAGAGCTTCCCACACAGTTATGGCAATACTGTGTGGGAAGCTCTGTACCTTGTAGTGGGACGTTATAATGACTTTCAGACTTGACTTCATATCAGAATATATATATTTTCTTTACAAACATAAAAAATACTTAAGTTAAAATATAGTGCAAACATTATGCTATGCTCGTATATGTAGTGAAATTATTGAAGTAAATATTGTTTTCATTTGTTTGTTCCCCGCCTGCAATACCATGAAAAGTATATAACGTTTGCAGTATATGATTAAGTTTGTTTTTTTTTCCTTTTCTGTGGATATTCTTAGCAGACGGCTTTTTTGTATATGTTTTATTATATTTTTTACTTTATAAATTGTACTACAACAAAAAATCCTTGTCAAGGTTTTGCACTGGGCACCTCATCCACTCGGTACTTCTGATCGCGGTGCAAGTGAGCCAGCTGCAGACGAGGACGTTGACAATAATGAGTGTGTCAGTTACCTGCAAGTTGTACTCGACGTGCTATCTCCCTGTTACTCATTCTTGCAGCTCTACTTTATCTTCAAATATTCCAACGTCATCATATTGAAACGACAAGTAAGTACGCCGATATAATCAGCTTTCTAATTTTTATGAAGAAGTTAGTAATGCAACCGGAATTCTGGAAAGCGAGCCATGTTGCATATTCTTAAGTTTTAACGTCAAATCACAGTATCCAGTAATTGAAGTGCCACTCTCCGAAACATAGCTACTAAAAAAAGCATTGTTAAAAATAAGATTAAATAAGTGCGGTTGAGTAATTATGACCTTGCAGTCTCACTCCTGCATTAAATGAAAAAGATTTCCGCCGCCAGATATTGTTCCGTAAAATGATATTTAACCATTAACCGCTGCTGACGAATGTATCCAACAGAAACAATTGATATTCTATTGTTTTTGAATCCTGCCGGTCAAAGGATTAATTCTGTGTTTTAAGGGTCTCTGTAGCTCGTGAAAGTAACTTAGAAATATTTAAAAACCTAACTGTATTTAGTTATCTTGTGTTTCGGGCTCGATTTCCGTGATTTACAATTAATATTTTTGCATTACATGTATTATATTGCACACAGAGTTTGGCGCATATGGCGATTATGCATATCATCGGTTCCAGTCTTTGCTTCTGGGTGTCCGCCATTGTTAGGAGACTGTCCTCGCCCTGACACTGTATGCTAACAAGAAATACGGAAACAATACGATTACAGGTATGCTAAAGTAAAAAAAAATGACAGGAATTGCACTATTAATGTCAGGGTTCCAAGCTTACATCTTCCAAGCCGCAATACCTACACCTTATTTTATGTCATTAAATGTTATTCAGTTATATATATTTTTCATTAATTAGTCAAATATAATTACAAAGTAGATTGTAGCCTCAAGTTAAGCAGACATTTATAGACCGTGTGAAGTAAAGATGCTTAATCATAATACCCAGTAAATTCTCGTACTACAGCCAGAACACAAATCAATCTACGAGTATACTAAAAGCAAAATGTTAATGCATAAAACGGTCTCCGTCAGATACGTATTTATGTTTTACAAATACCTGTATTGCATTAAGTGTTTTCTGTTTCAGAAGATTCCCTTTACGACGAAAGTCGATTCATCGACGTAAGCGGTCTATACAACGAGCACTGTGCGGGTTCTAGAGCTCTCACTTCTATACAAGAAAACTTCTCTCCTTACTTGTACCCGTTCAGTGTTGAATTCAACATCCTTATAGGTAACTAAATATTGTTGTAAATGCAAATATTTAAAAACTTTTGTTTACGAGTAGCTTAGCCCAAATAGAATACAGTTATGATTGATATAAAGGTATACATATTCTATTTTATCAAATAAATCAGCGATTAATCAACCATCCCACTACAGCTAAGTGCTAACTCATCATTACCATATTCAGTACGAATGCTGTGTTTTTACAAAGAAAGTTGCAAGTAGCCGCTGGATGCAGATAGCTTAGAGGGGAAGTTTTTGGGAGAGGTCTACGTTTATCAGTAGACATCATTTGTCTGATATGATAATTATAATGTTCTTCGTCTTTAGCCTGAATACATATACAAAATAGCAACGTCATAGCAGAATTAAAGAATAAGATTGAAGTCCACATGTCGAACACCTCATTATGTTCAAACTCAGATAAATATAGATATAGCTCGATTAACGTGGAATTATAGACACGTCGAGCAATACTTATCAGTGACGTTATTCACGTATCAGTTTAATCACTACGAATGTAATTGCTCTGTTTTAATCAATAAACACACCTGACGATTGCTTGGTAATTGATTAATAATGCGGGTTGGTTGAAATTACGAAAAATACAAAAAGTATTTCTTTTAAATACAAAATTGTGTTACTTAAACACATTTCATATATTGTTCAAATCGTATGATAAAAAAGTTGAGAATAAACGACGTCAAAGTGGGTAATTCAACCAGGCATCCGTCACGAGATAACTCTCGTTACACAAATATGAGTATTTTTACAATTTTATGTTCCAATTTTAGTTGCGATATACTATATTATTTGGAGCAACATCGGCCACTGCCCTAATGATGAAGCTGAGAGCTCTGAGGAACTGAACTCAAACTTAGATGACAATCGCAGTGTATGCACGTAAGTTTCACATAAAATTATAAAAAATTTAGGTATTCTGTATGATACACAAAAAAGGAAAAGACTCATATTTAACGAAAAATTTATTCGCATCATAGACAAACAACAAATTACGAGTAAATATTGCTGTTGTAAAAGATGCCTTCTAATGCTGTAATATTAGCGACGTCTCTGCCATCCCCAAACTCTAGATGGTGGTAGACTCGATACTGAGTCGCGAGGTAGGTACCACTGCAGTGCCCGATAAAGTCTCGTTAAATAGATGTTTCTGCATTTATTTTTTGGAATGAGGGTACTGTAGCTAGTAAAATTACCGGTATAAGGGACCTAACATCTGTTGTCTCGGTGACGAGCAGTGTTGACAAAAAATATGGTTACCTTCTGTTTTTAATTTCCTTCAACACTGTTTCTGTCATGATCAGGCGTATCACTTGCCACTATAACAAAAAACTCTATAACAGCCATTTTCTTACCACAGAATTCCAACTGCACACGAAGACAACGATTTCACTAGCAACATCGTGATCTACGCCGACTGCCATGCGTCAAACCGCGGCCTGTTCCTGGGCTCATACTGACTGTGTTTGTGGCAGGCATGCTCATCATAGGATACGTGTTCAGCAGCTCCAATGTGTAAGTTGAATGCAAAGGCAAGGCGTAGTGTTTTTCTCTAAAAGTTATTTGAAAAAAAAATAGCTGATCGATGAAAAAAAACTGAATGATCAAACAGAAACCAATGCTCACGTTCGACCTTGGATAAAATTTTATGTTAAATACCGAATTTTGCACTGCATCTGTCACTGTGATCCAGGGCGTTGCCAAAACCTTATTCGATTACTCGACAAGATGGTCGAAAAATCACACACAAATGAGATTGGCTTGGTAACCAATAGATAGTTATGCCTAAACTGTAACTTCTTATATCCTCTTACACGCATCTCAATCAAATCTTATAAAGCGAACAAAAATATTCACATTTACTTCCTTAACAGGGACTTACTGGAATTCGGTTACCTTTTAAACGACTCCACGAGGTTGGCCCTGCACGCAATCATGCTGTTCGCGGCTGTTGTCGCATTCAATCAGATGAGAAAGCTGGACATCAACGAGCACCCAATCTCACTCTTGGACGACGTACTCCTGTTCATCTGCTTGCCGGCTTTCACTTTGGAGACGGTGTTGTCTTTGGTGGCTACAATAAGCATACTGAATGCCATCAAAATAGCTAATTTCGTTCTCATGGTAAGTTTCGATGAAATAATTTGGAATGGTTAATTTTAAGTCTTAGTAAGTGTAGAGTTAAAGTTGTAAATGACACAGTTTTGTAAGTAAGTAGAATGCCAAAAGGTAAAGCTGGTAAACAGTCTACCATTGCAAAAGATATTGAGCTATAAAAAGGTGAGCCAGCCATTTTAAACGTGTGTCTACTAATCCTTCTAATCGAAACTTGAAGTGTGGATTTTTTGTAAAAAAATGTTTTTTTTTATTTCCATTACTGACCTATTTATGCTACTAAAAGAAAAAAAGAGTTAACATTTTAACATTCTACTTAAGCCTTATCTATTTTATTTCCTCGTAGCTTATTTTATCTGCTAGTTGGAAAGTCATTCGTCTAACCGTCTGGTACCTTGTTTTCCACAACTTGGCACCATAATTTAATTATGAAACTTCATATTTTTATACTATTAAACTTAGCAGAAGTATACTACTATATTATTTCTCCATCATTCCCATTATTTACTGACATATCAACGACTGACCACTGACAACATTGAACGTTATCTGATACAATGCAGTCGGTGAATACTAATGTAATTGGTTTTGAATATTTCAGGCGATACAAGTCCTAATCCAAACACCGCTCATAATGGACGGACTACGTCGGTGCAGCAACAGCAAGAAGCTCCGGCGGTCGAAGCCTGGCCGCGAAGTGCTCATGTTCCTCATCATCGCCAACGTGGCCATGTGGCTCTTCTACACCTTCTCGTATAAATCCCCTGAAAGCCTCGACGAGAGATACAGCTTCTACGGCAAGATACTGTGGTCTATATTAGGTCACATAAGTCTCCCGCTGATCATGTTCTATCGATTCCACTCGAGCGTATGTTTTGCTGATATCTGGAATTCGGCGTATAAGCCTGGTGCCGAGCATTAAAATAAGATTTTAAAGAAAAATAAACATTTCATATATAACTTCATACTGAATTTGAACCAAAACACAGTATCCTTCGTGTGGTCATATTTTATTCATATAAACCACTGGCATTTTATTATTAATAAACAAAAATAAAGCGATCTCTGTTTTCAATCATATCAATATCACTCTAACATTATCATACATTTAAACGAAACTGTACAGTATTAGTGCGAAATTTAATTTATAAGGCAATTTAGGTCGACGTTAAGAATAAATATTATGTAAATAGTTAGATGTATTTAATCATAATGTATTACTAATAAAAAATGTTTATATACAGAAATAATAAAGTAAATTAAATTCTATGTATGTTTATTTGTACATGATACATTGATTGATTAATATATTAACAAGTAATATACACGACTGATATAAACTATAAAAGAAATATAAAAGAGATAGGAAAGCCATTGGTATATGCCGTCAATAAATTCGCCCTATTTAAGATTAAACTTTAGTTAAATTAACATTTTCAGTTATTAACAATACCTACTTACGTTTCTATATTTCAGGTGTTATGAGCGGTGGAGTCCTCCTCGTTAATAAAAAATTAATTACTTCATAGCATACAGATAGCATACGATTAGCACAAATTATGTTTGAAATACTTTTCACATTGTATTTTCATAAATACCTTTATATCTTACATAAGCCCTAACTACACATTTAGTATATAGACGTAGACAGCCCTAACCACAAAGCACGTATCAATACTGCGGGCGATGGCCGACTCAGAGCGGTAATTAATGTTGGTGCTCTAACGCAATTGTGAATATTAGGTTAAGTACTACGCCAGGAGAGCGGCGCACTTAACCTAGACGCTGCCAAGATACAAACTAGTTACTATCGGCCACAGACACCTTGTGATAACGCAAACATGTATTTCATTTGTTATGTACTTACTGCCTTCGTGGTCTAGTTCGTGGATTTGAATCCAAGGGGAGACTAAAAGAATGATTTTTAATTGTCAACAACAAAGATTCCTAACATACAATACATGACTTTACAACAAATTACACAGTAACAAAATCAAGTAAATAAACAAAATCAAAAGTATATTGCTTTCACAAAAAAACAATAAGCAAGAAAAAATACAACGCATAATAAATGATACAATGAAATGAAATGAGCAACGAACACATGGCAAACAAATGAAACGAAAGTATGTAGTAACTGAGTTGACAAAAAGGTCCCTGTCTCAGCTTATAATTGCTGATGCAGCCGACACGACTGCGCCAGCGCCGGTTTTCCGTCAGGGCCTTATTATTGTCAGACTGCATACTGAAATTCGGTTTTCACGATTTTTCACAGTTTCATCATCATCAGCATTAAACGTCCCATCGAGGGGCACGAGCCTACCCGTATAGGGTGCTTAGGCCTTAGTCGTCCACGCGGGCCAGTGCGGATTGAACGACTTCACACACCTTTAAATCTCTTCGCAGGCGTGCATGAAGGTTTCCTCACGATGTTTTCCTTCACCATAAGAGCGTCGGATAACGTACATATAATTTCAAAAATTCGAAAACGCATTTGTACGTGGCGGGATTTGAACCTCAGTCCTCCCGGTAGGAGGGCGATAGTCACATTATTGAGCCACCGACGCTCTTAGTTTATTTGGGATATTATAATAACGTAATATATCTGCTGACATTCATATTTTCCTTGACACAGCGCCTGTTAAGCATCTAGCCAAGTAAGGTGTGTTTTAATATGGTTACTAAACAACGGATAGATATTCTTATGTACCTACTTATTTTGAAAATATATACAAAAACAAGATTTTACATAGAATACACCCACATACATACAGTGTTTTTTTTGTACTTGTGAACAATAAACTTTTGAGAACAACAATACAAACAAGTTGCAGAACAATACAAACAGGCATGTTCATGCACACAAATATTTGTCCTGTCCGGGATCGAACTTGAAACCCTTGGTGTAATAGCCGACGTCTCAACCATTGCACCAAATGGGTCGTCAAACATTGGTAGTGGTATGACCTGTTTGTCTGAACAGAAAAAATAATACCGTGCTTCGTAGGACACTTTAAGCCGTTTACAATCTTAACATGGTAGTCGTTACAATCTATGCTATGTAGTAAGCTATGCTGTAAAACCTGTGCAGTGGGACGTTATGTGACGACAATTATGTTTGTACCTTAGAAAAATTAATGTCATTGTTCGAAGGTTTGTACACGAGCGATGTTGCCATAATTGATAATTACTATTTTACTACAATCAATATCGCTCTTTAAATTTTATATTGTTATTAATAAATATGCTTAGATAAACAATAAACTATATAATACTATATAACTCCAAAAGTATCCACGCCAAAATTCTGCCCATCACGTCAAATGGACAAAACTTTCATCAAAATTTCACATGTCTGACATAGCGGTGTGCTCGTGCTTTTGATGTTTCCTTTCATTGAAACTTCAAAGTTAAAAGTTAAAAAATAATTTTATGTTATAATATAACAATACCTTTGCGTCTGTGTACATTGGCCCGGACATTTTTTTTGTTGGTGTTTCTTCATAATAGTGCATCTAGTTAGTATATTGCGAATCTAATAAATAATGGTAATGGTTTGGATTCGAGTCCACACATCAAACCTTTATCTCTAACACTGGGGTAATGCCCATTACGTATGACAAATTTTACTAGGTACATAATATAAATTGCAAACGTTTTAAATTGAAAGAATTTCAGCAAGTCATTGGCCTGTCACACGCAAAACTCTACATTTGCTAAGCGCATTCCGGACAATAGATAGGATAAAAGATAATATAATAATGGAACATGTTTCAACTTTGCTAGAGTTCAAACTTGAATAATGGCATATAGTGTTGTTTCCGTGTCTAAATGAAACAGAAAAATATTATCCACAAGTAAAGCAGTAGGGCACCGACCGTGCGTCGAGCGCGATATGCGCTCGGCTGCCCAATGCCACAGATGTCTAATTGTTTCCGATCTTCTGAATGCCCACAGCGTTATATTGACAGAATTTTGAACACATGAACGGTACGCTGTATTTTCAATGCTCCAATAACCTTTTGCCTTTCATCGATATTTTGTAACGAAATTTTCATAAATTGAGATCGAATCAAATGCTATTGTTCTAACCACAACACACGCGGTACAAATAGAAAACTGTTGCCAGTGTAAATGAGTGTATTGTTTTTTAAAATGTAATATTTAGGTACTGAACTGGACGTTAAACATATTATAATATTTACTGATTGTTCTATAAAATATCATAGTGTTTTTGATGTAATCGGTATCCAAAAATATATGTATTTTTAGATACCGATTACATGTTATACCGTATTCCCGAGTATATTCTTGAAATTTTTATAACTAATTTTTTCAACATGTCTTGATCAAAATAACGCGTTCAGCTAATTAAAAAGCCTATATCATAATATCAGTACTATGTAGGTGTGGAAAAACAGAGTAGCAGCGTAGAGGTTGTAAATAATACTCCGAAATTCAAAGATCAAGTGTGTTTACATACAATATAAATGCCTTTTTATGTAAATGTAGCAAGTCTAACATAACTAACGTAATAGTTTAATAATATCCAAGTTTGTTTTAATTTCAACAAGCGCTTCGATTGCGCTCGTGACATTTAAAAATGTTTTAATACACTCTGCTCAGGTGGGCGCGCTCCATTATCATGTCACTATAAAATTAATACCCTTTTGTTTTTTACGACACTAGCCTGATGCATTAATTGCATCATAAAAGCCTTTTGCGTGCCTACTAATTGGTTTACACTGCGGACCTTGTAATAAGCAGCATTTAATGTGAAAATTCATTTAAGACTAATGAATTGCATGAGTGCATCAACAGATTCGTTATAAAGATATAGGAACTTTTCAGTAAATATCGGGGCCAATAAATATGTTTGTCTTATAATTATAACGCATATCATTGTTTGGGTTATAACTGTATAATCTGGGGCGCTGAGATTTTGTTCTTGGTTTGGGACAGGGTTGCCACCTGTTTGGGTATTATCGGGGAGTCCAATATTTGAAGATTCCGAGGGCTACCCGAAAATTACACATAGGTTACATATTATAGGTATGTGATGTTTCACAGAGTAAAAAACATTTGTATAAAATCTGTCAAATTAATTATAATTAATTTATTTTGATTTAAAAATATATATGCGCCCGCGTGTAAAGTGTAATTAACGATAATGTTCTACGCCTCCGTTGTCAGATACATAGATAATCGTCCCGTTCCATGTGCAGTCATAAACGCAGACAGTTACATTATGTTTGTTTCCATTGATTGGATCACAATGGTATATTATAGTGGTACTAGGCCGCGGTCACGGTTGGAGTGCGCGCGCGCCGGAAGGGTGCGACGCGACGGAAGCGTCCCCACGACCCGTGACCTGAGCACACGCGGCTCGTCGTCCACACATAGCGCACGCGACATAATTGAATACATTCACTACAGTCCCAGTTTAAAAAATGTGACCATTCTTACCATGTAAAACAAAAAACAATTCCAACTTTAAGTGGATAGCATGAAACAAGCTTTCCAAGTGAAAAGATATACAATAAACAAATGTTTTATTTATACATAAGTAAATGTGACCAATACAACGACAAAGCTTTTTTCTGGATCCGGTTAAATCGGTTTCACAAAGCGCAAGTTACCTTCAATCACGCCACCAATTGAACATGGACAAACAGTGGGCGAGGGAAGTATGAATCGTCAGGATTAGTTGTAGAACAGCCCGTGGAGAGCACTCGAGGCGCCACCTCGACGTTGCGGAGTGACATCAAGAGTCAATTGCGAACTCCGCCGGCATCACAGGTAAGTGCTTCATCTTACTCGACAAATACATTTGCAGATAGTAAATTAACGCCAATTGATTGCCAAGCTTCGACTTCAGTTGTCCTAATAAAGGCATGTGTTAGGTACACTCTACAAGGCAAATAAAACATTCGTAAGTGAAGATTGTTTATTGATCTCGTTTCTCCATTTACATCTTTCCGTAAAACTTTTTTACGTGTATTTTATTGCAACAAAGTCAATACACATCAAAAATTAAGTTTCAACAACGTGACAATATTGAATAAGACAAAAACTACGTAAAAGCATGCAGCTTAGAGGTTGACCATCGTCACGAAAAATTTAGGTGACTGCCCGTCCAGTTACATTATTGACGTCTTCTCCGGACCGTAAAAATATCACAAATAAGTGTTGTGACCGGTTTATGGATTCTGTAGAAATAATATGTTTATTGTACAATCTATAAATTATAATTCGGTTCGGGAAATGTAATGCATCAACCATTGAAAATCAGTAGTAAAGTGAAAAGTAGATTATTAATTTGATAAGAATTTAGAAACTAATTGTTACTTTTTGTTTATAGATCGCAAAAGGACGACTATAATTGTCATTGTCTAATGACCGGTTGTTCAGTTACTGAAACTTGCATTTACACATACGCAATACATGTTGTTATGATTAAAATTATTCATTAAATTATTGACCTTTAAGGCGTCATTAAAAGCGTACAAATCAAAAGCAGAGCATAATACAATTTCACTATGACATGTATCGAACTACGTGATTATTATTATTTATTTTGCTGAACTATGATAATAATACTGATGGGCACAATTTGCCGCGGACACTTTTTGAGTGAGATTATGCATCTACTCAATAGTTAGTTCATTGTTTATGTAAATTTAATGTTAGTTACTGCTACGGATTCTTCATGGTTCATGGCGAGTCCGACTCGCACTTGGCCAATTTTTTTGAGTGACCAGAAGGTTCTAATAAAACCGTATAAATAGGTACAATTTATTAACATTCTTGTACTAAATATGTATAATAATGCTATACCGTAGGTTGTGCAATGTAATTTTAAGGAGATAGATTTCATTAGGCCCACATGAAGATACATCAAAAGACGCGTTCATCCAATAGCTAAGCATAATTATTGATCATTGGTGTATGAATAATTACCTATACACCGGTGGAAATAATGCTCAACAACACAATGAGACTGTGTCGCAAGACGCAACCCTTGCCCTTTCTAATGGTCCCTTGCCGCCACTCGTTGGAGACAAACAGATTATCTACCTACACGTGCTCGCGGCTCACTTATTTGGGGTGTAAAATTGAATTACTTTCGGTAACAAGTATTTTGGAAAACGCTTTTGGCAATGCCAATACGAGCCAATAGATGTTGTGTCAACATAACAACCTGTAATAACAGTTGCGCGTGGTCTGTTTGGGATTTTTGAACATTGTTGAACTCGTGTGTAAAACATGGGTAATATAGTTAAACTTCCAAGAAATTTAGGTATGTCACGACTAACATATAAAATAATAACAATGAAACAATATAATACTCGTATATCCCAGGGAAATAAAAAAATGCTTTTATATAAGTTTTGCGCAACAACCGAAGAAAATATCTTTATGTAACATAAAACCATGTTCGGCAAAATGTAAATTTAATCTTTTTTAATAAACTTTCAAAAAGGTCTTTTAATACATCTATTTTAAAACTTTATAAGATATTCATTGTTAAATACAGATGTATTATGTAGAGTGCCATCCTGCTGAGCTCAAGCAGGTTGTTCATTACTATATACGGCAGGAAGACACCAGTATTGGCATGCTTTCTCGACCTGTCTAGGGCCTTTGATCTTGTAATTATGATTGGTTGTGGCATAACTTCCTGTGATACTACTGTGCAGGAGAGGTTGTGTCTGTTTTTAGATACTGGTATAAGATAGTCAGAGAAATGTGGTTAGGTGGGCAGGAGCATATTCTAAAGTGTATGGATTGAATTTGGGGTGAGACAAGGGGATTGAGCTCGCCCGCTTTTCAACCTATATATAATCAGCTGATAGGTGGACTCAATAGTTCCGTGTCGGCTGTCACGTGGACGGTGTACATGAATAATATCAGCTTGCCGACGACATGTGCTGTTGAGTCCTATCTGTTAGCGGATTACGGAGGCTCTCTCAATCTGTGAAATTACTCGCTGTGTCATGGACTTGTGTAATAACAAAGAAAGCGAATGGCTACTATTTAAATCAAAATTGTTAAATTATACTGAGGTGCGAAAATAAGTTTGAATGGCTCGGCTCTAAACGAGTTCATAGTTTTAAGTATTTGGGGCATTGGGTGACTGAAGATATGCGGGACGACCTAGACATAGATAGGGAACGCAGGTCGCTGGCTGTGCGTTGCAACATGTTGGCTCGGAGGTTTGCGCGTTGTACCATGCCGTTAAAATCACGCTGTTTAAGGCATATTGCCAAACATTCTACACATGCAGTCTTGGGTAAACTTCAACCGGCGGGCATACAGCGATCTGCGAGTCCAATATAACAATGCCTTGAGGATATTGTTGGGGTTGCCGTGGCGGTGCAGTGCGTCGGGAATGTTCGCGGAGGCGCGCATTGATGGCTTTGCTGCCATCATGAGAAAAAGGTGCGCCTCAGCACTAGCCCGCTTACGCGGCGGCACCAACACTATTCTCAAGGTCTTTATTGACCGATGGGAGTCACCTCTCTACTCGAGGTGGGTGACTATCCACATGAATTAAATTAAAATGTAATTGTATGTACTAACACTAGTCTTGTAAGGATACTGTACTAACTTTTTATATGGGCTTACGGGCCTGAAATAAACGTTTTTGAATTATGTAGATTTTTATATACAAATACGATAAAATTATGTAGATCGGACACCAACTCTGATAATCTTTATGAATGCACTAGTAATATATCATGTTTAAATTTACATCTCCGTGTTTAATAAGACCGTTCGTAGTTTTAGAAAATACAAGTAATCAACTTTTTCCCAAGCAGCAAAAATACGGACGAACGAGGTAGTGTACGGCATCGTTAGTAGTTGGGCTGTAGTTAGTTCGTCAATTTGACTATTTCTCAGGGCAAGCGCTGATCAAAGACGCGCCTCCGCTCGTCTGGAAAATTGCCCGAGCCAATGAATATTATTAAACTCTTCAATAGTTCCATGTAGCTACTTTCTCGTTAAGTAAACCTTGCGCAACTGCCTTGGAGATCCGCGAGTAAACATGCTATGAGTTTCGATGTAAACAGAATCAAGTATACGAGTCTAAATAAACAAAGTATATACCTAATATAGAGGACGATATTTAGATAAGCTTCTCGTAGTAAACATGTTTGAATGCTTATTAGGGCTTGTATAATATTTATTACTACGTATTATTTGTTGGAAAACATTTTTTAAAAGATGAACCATATCTGAAACGACTTAGTTCATTTATTTAAGGAAAAATAAAAATAGATACAGATGTTAAAAATTAGGAGAGAACTAAATATTTTACACGTTGGTGAGCAGTAAACGCCTGTTAGTATTACAACAATTAAACATTTATTGTGCCTCGTATACTGTCAATCTGTATTAATGGTATACATACCAAACATTAAAATATAATTAAGATAAAAATAATAAATAGGGAACGCCATATGAAATAAAAATGATGTGAGGTGAAAACTATGTTATTTCTTTTCAAAATGCATGCATAAAAGTTTAAGCTTGTTAAGTTAAGTGAAATGATTATTTAATTCATTCAGATGTGTTACGTAACAGATAGCATGAACAAAAAAAGCAAACGCGACTGTTTATTTACTGTGAAACATACTAAAAAGAACCTAGCCGTAGGGGCATAAACAGCTAATAAACGTAAACGGGCGCTCCCGGTTCACATGTCGAAACATAAAAGAGAGTATAATTTGCTTTTAATCATCGGAAGCGACATGCGCTTAATCCGTGGTGTGGCGCTACGCCCCAGCGGCCATATTTAGATATATGTGACGATCCAGCGGATGCCCAGTGAACCGAGCGGGGATGTGAGTTATTAAGTAGTATACTTTCAGGTGATCTGTCGAGTGAGAGAATCGCACCTCCCACCCCGCGCCTCAACCCTTGCAGCCGGCCTTGGCCAACTAGGAATATGAAAAGCTGGTAGTGATACCCTATCATTATATTTAAAAAATCGTAACAAAATAAGTAATTCTAAATATTGAAATTCATAACCGAGAAAACAGCTTAATAAATGCCATAAATACTTAGTTATTTTTAAATTAAGTATGTTGTAATAGCTAAATATGTAATTAAATATTATTTATTTATGTATATTTTAACATCTCATATATAATGCTAGTTATAAGCCACATATGTTTATAATTTGAATATAAGAGAAAATATTATATTATAAATATCTATGAAAATCTTTATACAACCAGTGCTCTTACTAATATAAAAATGTGTTTATATTATACACAATTCAACACTAACACACTGCCACTTTGTAATCGAATTCATAAATATTATTGTACACGCTACGATTCATTCTGGCAAAGGAATTTGATTCTCACTATTAAGTATAATTTCTGCCTAATTGGATCTTTAATCGGCTTAATATTGCCCCAAGCGTTGTTAACTAGGAATTACATATCCGCTTTGTACGGTTTGTATGAATAACTCGTGGTTAACGTCAGTCTATTCATATAAACAATGTTATTGAATATTAAAATGCCGCATCCACTGATTTGGAATAACGAAGTGAGTGTCACGTTTCGTATGCGAGCGGGTGGGCTCATCCATTTGTAACAGCCCTGTGATGTTATTCATACGATATCAAACGTTTAGAGAGCATTACGTTGATTCCAACTATTTGGATTTGTCACTGCCGTATGGTTGGCTAATAGTATATGTTTCGTCAATTGAATAATCAAGCTAATTACACACGAATGGCATGTCGTAGTTGTTCAGATTGTATTTTTGTAGGAGTACATCATTACGTGTAAATGATGCAGGACCTACTTAATTTAACTTCAAATCAAAAATAAATAACGTGTAATATATGAAAATACTTACACTTAAGTAATTGCAACTAAGCTTAGTCTTGTTGCTTCATTAGTGAGCCTGTAAAAATTTTACAAACGTCTTAATAAAACTAAACAATCTTTAAAATTTTAATCATTACTTTCGTGAAATATTTGTCTGAATTTCAACAAGTCAGATTTTTTGGTCACTTCGGTGGATTTTTACTGTTAATATATAATAGAAATATGTCATAATATATATTCGAAATATATATTATCCGCGTCCGCGTGGAAATCATTAAGGGAGGCCTTCGTTCAGCAGTGGACATAATTGGGCTGTAATGATGATGATGATGATATATTCGAATTTTTCTTTTACCCACGAAAAGTGAATCCTGCCTTATTTTTCCTTTTGTTCTTTATAACCGACTTACAAAAAAGTTGGAAAGATTTTACTTCAGAGATGGTCCCAGGATAAAGAAGTCAGGGTCTGATGATGGCAGACCAGAGAAATAAATAAATAAATATCTACTAACATTCACACAGCGCTATCTAGCCCCAAGTTAAGCGTGAAGCCTGTATTATGTGTACTAAACAACGGATAAACATACTTATAAACATTTTTCTTGTAAAAACATACATATTTTACATTTATTTGTTATTTATTTAGGACAGTTTACAAGACATACATTTATTACATTGACAATATACATACGTAAGCGATACAAACAAGTAGTAATGGCTTAATTACAAACTGCTACAACAAGCACAGCTGACATGGAAGCAGTTTAGCAAATTAAAGTAAAACAGAATTTAATGTAAATTACATACTTAAAATATTAAGAATATAGGTTACAAGTGAGTACAATAATTACAAAATTATACTAAGACATAATTAAGACTGTCCCTTAAGAATATTAATCAACGTTCTTTTGAACGTTGTGAAATTACTATAAATAATCAGATTTGAATTCTGAGCTAAAGTAATAAACTGGCATCATCACTCGACGTCTCAACGCTACACCAAATGGGTGTCAAATCGAAGTAAACTTTTTTGTTTGTCATACAAAAAACTGGCCGCGTTTTGACACACTTATGCTGCCAGCGAGACTCCGTCTGTAATTTCATGCAGTCATGTTTTATTTTTGTTTGACAATTAAACATGGACATAGAATCTAACATTCCATCTTCACTTTACTTTTCGGCCAGTGTCGCAATTAAAACTCGTTTTACTTCATCGTCGCGTAAATTGGCGCCCATGCAAATTAATTAGCCGCAACATAGGCGCACAAAGCTAATGTGGTGTGTACCGGCTGCCGGAACCCGGCTCCATTGCCCTCTGTAAATCAATATCCGGTGGGCGCGCCTGTCACTTGCCACCGTTTGTGTAAAACTACCTCTTCGAATGCTCTGATGCTGGTCAAATGTTACACAGAATCACTATGTTCATACTTGCTATATATACGTATGCAGATGTAGAGACAAAGAGTTCAACGACTTCTGAGTCACAATCATCTATATAGCTACTATGTCCATTGCTGAACGAAGGCCTCCTCTAATAAATTTCCACGCGGGCTGATTGCTAGCAGTTGTTATTCGTCTGCTACCTGCCACCTTATCCAAGTCCATAGGTAGGGGTTGGTCTACGCTTCGTTTTACGTTACGTAGACGCCGATCGAGAACCTTTTCGCCCATCGGCCATCGGTTCTACAGACTATGTGCCCTGCCCACTGACAATGCAACTTGGCGTGGGCTATGCTGGTCACCCTAGTTCTCCAACGGATATCCTCGATTCGGATCTTATTGCGACCTACATATATACTTTTTTTATAGATACGTACATATTATACGTAGAAACACCCAGACCAATACAAAAAAACATGCTCATGCACACAAATGTTCGTACTGCCCGGGGATCGAACCCGGAACCTTTGGTGTAGTAGCCGACGTCTCAACCATTACACCGAATGGGTCATCAATGGGTATTAAATAAATAATAAATATCCGTTGACATTCACACAGCGCCATCTAGCCCCAAGTTAAGTGTGAAGCCTGTAGTATGGGTACTAAACAACGGATAAACATACTTACATACTTTTTCTTGTAAAAATATATATTATACATAGAAAACACCCAGACCAATACAACAGACATGTTCATACACAGAAATGTTGTATTGCCCGGGAATCGCACCCTGAACCTTTGGTGTAGTAGCCGACGTCTCAACTATTACATCAAATGGGTCGTAAATCAAAACCAATTGTATGGTTGAATCGTGTATTTATGAAACTTATTTAATTGCATGATTTTGACAAAAATTTTGACTTCAGCCTATGGGCCAAATAGTTTCCCCATTAGCCATTATTATACTACTAGTACTACTAGTGTAATATATTATATTATAATTGATATATAAATCGAGCATGATGGTATAATAGCTAGAGCTCTGATTGAAGTGCACGATCATCCAACGGTTGGACTAGCTATAACTGCAGTACAGGAAGTCAAGCAATGGTCAATAGGTGACCAAGAAATAATATGTCGATTCCCTTCGTGCACTTGAATGCTACCCGTGCGGACAACTTTATATACGATTTCCCTCTGGTTGTTCTAAACTGATAAAATATGTAACCATGTGTGGTGGCTTAACCACACATATACATATGCTTTATAATATGTCAATATGCAGACTCATATAGATGAACAACAGTTACTTACTCTGAGAGGGCATCAGCCGTTTAACATAAAGCAGAGACACAATGCAAATTCTAAGCCAACCTTAGTCTATTATAAGTCAAAGGCATCATTTGCACACATAGTCGTATTAATAGAAACGACCATTGAGTGGTTTTTAATAAAACTCCATCGTTGTTATTTGGTATTGTAAATACCTGAAAACATACAGATATCACAAAACGGTGTTTCATTAAAAGTTTCTTATCGAGCAGAAGTTTTCATTGCTTCATAGAGTTGGAAGTATATTGGCTGAAATTTTCTTGCAGTATTCAAGTAATTGAGAACTTATTGAGCCAATATACAACTTTCAAGATTAATTAACATGGTTAGTTTGCCGGCTTTATTAATATTGAGTATTTTTCCCAATCTAGAATATCATTTGATCTAAATATATATGAAATTTAATCCCCTTACTCCACGGTGATAATAATTAACCGCCATTATTTAACACGTGTAAGTTATAAAATAAACATTACCGTTAGCTTACATTAAGTCAAATGATCGTAGAATCAGGTACTTTATGTAGTAAAAATTCAATTTAGAGTAAGTACAAGTAACTATATTTCTTTCCCTACAGCCGTGCTGTGCGAGAACGGCGGGCCCAGCAGTGGGCCATTATGATGATGAACCATTTGAACCCTTGAAAACTATTTGAATATTTAAAATATTTAAAATTTGCCATAAAATACTGAAAACATATAATTTCAATACCTGAATCTTATTGAATCGGAAAACATACAATAATAATAGATTTTTATTTTACATTAACATTGACGTTTACAAAGTTAGTAGGTATTGCTTAATTCTATATAGTTTAAAAGCCAAAGTAAGAGGAAAATCCAAAACTAGAAACACTGTATTTTTGTAGTGCTCGTACATTTTAGATACACGCAGATAGGGAATATCGATATAAGGGGCGTGAGAGCATACGTCGGTGTAATGAAGATTTGAAGATAATCGAAAGAGCGTCCGCTCAGTGGAGCAGACGATTTTGCAACGCGACCGTCCGGATAATATGCCTTTAACGGCCGCTCTGTCGCCCAGGTGTGATGCAACTTGCTAATACACTTGCTTACTTCTTTGCAGCCTTCTAGCGTACTCACCAAATGTCTCACATCTCTTTATTTTTTTTACGCTGAATGGTGTACAGGACGGTACAGACATAACAAAGCGGCATTGACGGAGACCACGAACTAATAGATGATTATTATTCTCCATCAATGCCGCACTGTACCAACACAACAGACGTATTCTTTAAAACTATTCGAGCTATAGGCTCGATGGCTTACTATCTGCAAAGCTACCTCATGCTATTGGAACGTGGTAACATTCGAGTAACATTGAAATAAATGAATATTTTAACAACAACGTCTCAATTTAGTATATTGTTAATTATAACGTATTAACATAATAAACTAAGAATAGTACACAAACATATAATTCGATACTATTGATATCGACGGTGGCATAATTTTGTGAACTGTTGCTTTCAGATCTAGAGGGTGCAGGTTCGAATCCTACCACGTGCACGGAACATTGGTATGGGGCTTTGGTATTCCAAAGACAAAAGTACGTACCAATATATTTTCGGATTTTAAATTATATGTACATAATCCGACGCTCTTACGGTGAAGGAAAATATTGTGAGGAAACCTGCGCACGCCTGCGAAGAGATTCAAGCGATGTAGATGATTATTCTTTTATATTATAGAAATAAGCGGTTATTGCGATACTAAAAGTAACATTTCAATAACAGATACTAAGTGTTCAGGCAACTCTCAGGTGATTTGGTCTTATCAATAACAAAAAATATGCGACAATACCTTTTGTTAAGGCCGTTTCGACCTTTTGACATTTCAATATTTTGTTCTTTTAACTTGATTGTTTTTTGTTTACATGTCAACTACTTCCATCTAAATACAAGCTATATAACTAAATACCTATTTTATTATTTATTTATTTATAATATCCTGAACACCTTTCAATGCAAATACTTTTTGAATACTCTTTACAAAGAAGCAATGAAAACAATCTTTAAAAACTCTATCCATATCTGGGTATAAGTATGCGTTTTCTGTAATATTTTAAACGAAGCTCGGTCAGAGTCACGCGCTGCGCTTGTTGATAGACTATCCTCTACCTTATATTAAGTGTTTCCTTAGCCACAAGAAAACATATTTTGAATTTGGGATTTAGAAATCATAAGTCATGGTATGGATTTATATAAATTAATTCACAATTTCTAATAACTTGGAAACGCGTATAAGTAATATATAAATAATAGCAAACATTTTTCAGACTTTTTTTTCTCATTTTATTTTCATTTATTGATTTTATTTTTTTTATATTTTTTAACAGATATGATAGCAAGTATTCAATTATTTCTTTACTTTAATACTCACTGTGGGTCTGGTGTGTATGTCTATGGTACTATGGATGTTAGTTGTGTAGCAAAGGTATAACTTACGAAAACAAGGTGTTTATGGTATGATTGTTAATTTGTGACTGTTCATTGTGAGCAATTGCAATAGTGTTGGGACTGTGGACAGATTTTTTTTTGGATCTAACTACTGCTGTTGGCCGCAGATGGCCTTTACAGCTTCATCGGGAAATTGGCGAGCGCAGATGGCTCTCAGCCTTAAAATTTACACAACGGGCGTCCCCGAACGGGACTCGAACCTCGGCTTAGGGCGTTGTGGGGGGTCTGTGGACAGCGTTTAGCATTAGAACAACTCAACAAGGTCGCATGATAAAATGAAGTCTGAAACTTCTGGTATGCTATAATTACTGCTATATTCCTTTAAAAAAAGGTGAGATAGACAATCAATTTACTAAATACTTATCTAAACATTACAGACAAGGCTGTCTGCTGGATTGATAGAACGTATAGAAAAAATAAGAGGGCCAAACGATTTAATGCTCTCTTGTACTCAATATAAAAATATTTATGAATCATAACATTATATAAGTTGAAACCTAAAGCTTTTATATAATTATAAATAATGACCACGAACAAAAGCTGGAAATGCTAATTCAATTTTTATTCCAAGATAATATTTCAAGTGTATTGTGAGTTCTATTATACGCGCGCGTTAGCGCGTCAATTAACACGACAAAAAGGCCCATAATAAACATGGATTAAGGATACAATCAAGTATACTTCACTTACCTCGCCCTATTGCTTACCTCTTCGAGACTCTAGACTTACAAACCTTTAGACATCCCGGCATTTTAGCCTGTTTATTAAATAATATACTACAGTATTACTTAATTCGAAGTATCAAGTGCTGTTTAGGAAAGCTTCCACTCGCAATGGTCGTTCATAGGATGGTAACCGAAAAATACTACTTCGAGTCCCTACGGGCTTTATATAGCAATTTTCTAGTATTACCATTTTTTATAGCCCACGTTTGGGTATGGGAAGGCCTGCCTTAAGACATTAAAGGCTGGTGATGGATTGATGTATGAAAAACTTGTTATTTTTCTTTGATTTTTAAGGTTTTAGCCTCATAGTCCGCTATTTACGAAAAATTGGCTGTTTCATAAAACGCCAGTCCTTTTATTTGCTTACATCTAAAACAACATAATATCCAACATAGGTAAGCAATCCAGCTCCCACAGAGACATTTCACATGTACTTGGAACATCGCATCAGACTACGTAGTGGAGGTCCATTTTAACTGGAACGGCACTAGATCGTGCACTGCGATGTGTAAATTTTTTCTACATTCTTAAAATGATATGAGTAAATAAGATATAACATCCATAAGGTAGATTAACAAAGATATCTTATCTAATAAAATCCAAAATAGTGCTGTCATTTGCGGTTAAACGCTTATAACACCATACCCACTTTCTATATACCAGAGCACTTTACCATTATGAAAACAATTTTTCATATCGCTTAGTCGTATACTCATAATCTATGCATGCTAATTAATTAATTTTCATTTGGTCGTAGCGTGTTTCTGTAGCAGTTCTCGTAGCCTTCGTAGCGCGGTCGTACAAGCACCGCATACTCGTAGCGATATACACGACTACGGCGCCTTGGGGACAAATTTTTAAATTGCCTCGTAGCGGGCAGACGGGCGCGGCCCGCCCGCAGATTAAGTAGTTCATGCCTGTTGAATAATCTCTTTAAAACGGTTTTTATTAACATATATAATATAAAGGTGCGTGTTCACAGGACGTTTAAAATTAGTTGCATGGCAGCAATAGAGGAACTGAAAGGAAAATGGTAGCAGCGCTCACGCTTGAAACCTAAACTTTTGTAGGTACTGCTACCTTAAAATACTTCTATTCTAATCTGCCCCGACCTACCTTAGCTTAGATAAAATTATAGGTAGGTATGGTCTCAATCCCTTCAAGTGTTCAAGAGACATAGTCCAGCAAAGGACTTTGTAAGGAACAGGAATAACAAAATAAATTAATTTCCTGCTTGATTTCAATTGGGCGAGGATAGCGTTTTCAAGTAATTTTCGTTTATGAGTGCAATGGGCCGGTCATCCCCCTGTTAATATTAATTTAATTATACATTTATTTCCAAATCTCTTTGATTTGGAAATTAATGAAATTAATGTACAAAGAGAAAAAAAATATTCTACATAATGACCGGACCGGGAACCATTAGTGTAGTAGCCAAATTCTTAATCATTACACCACATAGTTAACAATCATGAGGTGTGAATATCGCACATATCATATGACAATATTATGATATGAACCCTAAGTATTCCATACAGACGGAATATAACACAATTACAAGAACCACCCAGCCATTTGATCAACCCGAACTAAACTAAACAAAGTCCACAACACGCAAGTTTAATTGACAGGAATGTACAACTCGGCATGGATGGTTAGCCAGTGAAGTTGTGCCGGCAATAGAAACAATAGTACTGCTCCCGAGATAAGGTGAACTGCATCAAGATAGCGCCCACTCGCAAACTTGCCTCGCTGTGTCACAGGTATTTGGAACTTTAGATGAGCATAATACGACAGTATAATTTAGGCTAACCTATGTGTGGATGAAGGAATTCGGATGAAGGATCAGAATAAATTTATTCGGTACCCCAGTTCATAAAAATTCATATAATAATATTTATGTAATTCTTTAATATATTATTATTGTAATAACATTGTAATGGATTCTTCATTTTATTTATATTATTACTAAAACAAAATAAATTTCAAGTTTGCGTACTCTACGCATATATATTTATTTTTCCTATACTGCATGTAACCCTACTATTTCTGAGTTAGTGTTGTTCATTGGAAGTATTACTTTTTTCATTATCAGTATGAGTTTTTGATTTTCTTTGGCAGTCTAAATATTTTATTTTGTATTATACTTCACAAGGGCGTATTGTTAACCAAATTTTATTACATGGATATCTAATTTGTTTCTAATCAATTTTGATTGCGGTTAATAAAACTGTGAAATGTTAATTGTCTCCATATAAATAACCCTCTGGCGGTCATGAATCCAGACATCATAGAAATTCACGTAGTCTTTAGCTTTCAATGGGTAAATATTATTAATATTATATTTTTTATTGAATATCAACTCACTTCCATACAAATAAACATAACTGTTACAAATATAACCAGCTATTTTATTCACAGTCCATTTTTCAGTGTTTGTCAGCAGAAATATGTATGAACAGATTTACATAATTTAGGCGCCATAATGATTCCGTGCTAGTTCTGTATTACACAAAATGAACGTATCCCAAGATCCCACTTACAAATTGAACACCGAGGGGCCTTATTCTGATTTAACCCTCTACTCGTTGCCGTTTCTAAACCGCGATTAAGTGGATTATTTTGGCTTTGAAATATTAATATTTGTATTAAAAATATACTGTCTTATAGCAATAATTTTGATTTGAATTCAAATCCTTGTGAAACTTAATGCTACAGTTAAAATAATAGCTTTAAAATAATAAATATAATAACCAGTTTTCTCTCATATATTAATGATTAGAAACAGCATGTAGCGGATAATATGAGTCATAATAAATTGCATCACAATTTATACGACAGATAAAATCCAAAACAACCGAAGATTATGATCCTAAGCCACAATGTACCAAACAAGGTTATAAACTATCCACACGTTAGTTGTATAAACAATAATTTACTAAGGAAAGATAAGTAGAAACGTATAGAATAGTCGGTTGCGGCCCATTGGGACGGTGCCCGAATGGAGCGCGCATACTAATTCGTGGTGGTCGGAGAAGCATTCAAATACCAGCCGCGCCTGGCTTACTGGGGATATGTGAGACGCGCCCTAAGATTTAGTTTACAACTTAGATTACGGCGACCGTGGTCAAGAATTAAACAAGTAATCTAATGGGCCACACGTTACGTGCCCCAATCCAATTGAAGGGGTTTCAATTACGCCGTCTTTTACTGTTCACGTTTCGTGCGGGATTATGGGTACATGAATTTCATGCAAACGCAATTCACCGTTATATATTTGCGTTGTTGTTCCACTAAGCTGTGATCGTGGACAATATGTGTGGAGCATACGGATTTTAATTAAATTCAGTCAATTATTTTGCCTTCTTTGATATAGATACTGGAAGTAAGGGAAGTATTTCACTGTGCGTACTTTTACTAGATTTTTGCCATATCCAATGCGCTGAGAACTTGCAGCAGAGATTTTTTATTTATCTACTAAATATAACATTTGACGGCAAGCTACTCCCAAAGTAAGTTCTAAAATTTCTGATGAAGTTTGGTAAATATTACTCTTGTCTAAATTCCCTTTGTTTCAATAATTGATAATATAAATAGATGATTGATACATCGTAAACAGCTTTAATATAAAGCAACCTTATTATACGACGTTAAGCTCTCTGACGCTTTGACGGTGATTTTGTATCATACTCAAGTTTGTCAGGATTGCCGGTCAAACCATCCACAATTGTATTTTTTAAAGCATTATCAGCCTATAAAGTACCACTGTAGAGATAGGCCTTCCCATGTTGGTATGTACCCACAGCTACATCTATCCCCACTTCATTAATTCATCAACGCCTATTGAACAACGGAAAAGATATCTAAGACTTCCTGTGCCCCGGAAAACTATCACTTATTGAGAGTCGTGTAGAAACGATCGAACCATCCCAAAACTAGTTTGTTTTTATTGATAACTATTATGCATGTAGTAGAATGCGGTTATTTGAAACAAAAAGATAATCCTAATTAAATATATCGTATAGATAAGCTACAATACTTAAAAGTTGTTATGGGTTAATGAGAGTTCAAAATTGCATTTCATTGTTTTTAAAATATTATTTATACTTTCTCAAAATTTGATTTTTTCTAAATTAATCATTTAATCAATTATTAAATGGTTATTATTTCAACTTATATTAAAATATCATTGAAAAAGTATTATAACCTCACAAGCAAAATTATTTCGTGCCGTGATAAATGACAGAAATAAAAAACTTTTAAATAAAATAATACTTCTGGCGAATTAACACAGCTCTCTAAGGAATAAATTTACAAATTTATACTGTCCTACTCCCAGCTTTAAACAAATAATTAGAATTGTAAATGAGGTAACTCGTTATTTGAGAAACTCATTGACTCTTTTTCTTTCATAGCGTTCAGTTTCGAAATTAAATACATATATATTTCCTTTACACTACAACAAACAAAAATTGTATCTATCAAAATGGTGATTTATGTGTACTTTCACTAAACTAGTCAAACTCTGATCTCCATTAAATTTACTATAACATAAAACAGCTGTAAAGTTAGCCAAGCGTTTCCAATTTAAAAGGCCTTAAACTTGCCTGCAAGTACTGTACCTGTTGCACGGGTCTAGCCTCCTACATCCCGTTCACGGTAGCTTACAGCTCTCTCGTATTCTTTTTGTACAGGATTATGGCTTTTATACAATAATTCTTATCTAAGGTATCGTAAAATAAGTTTTATATAATTATCGGACAAATAACCGCTGAAATTACAAGTGAATGTGTAGGCACAGTATCATCTGAATGAAAATAATTATCACCTCCATATGAAATTGTGATCATTTCTCACAACATAATCCCTTTCTGATAGAATATTAATCTTCAAAAGAAAGGGAATACTGTAATTGCCGGATTCATTTATGAAATTCATGCCTCGTTTTCATCTTAAGGATTGCTAAGTATTTTGACGTCAAAGAAATGTGTGCTTTTTTGCAAATATACGTATAGGTATTTCATTTAGTCATCTCTAATTGAACAGTTTCTTATATTTTCGAAAATAGATGCAATAAGTGGGTATTCTTTATCTGTGCATATACATAACAAATGCAAAACATTGCTTGGGCTTTACATCGCAGAAAAAATAAAGCGCAGACCATAAAAATCTTGGAATAGAAAATGAATTGAGTTTATTTAAGCAAATGACGCTACAATTTGAAATACCTATCAATTACAAATCTATGAATATTAATGTAGCTTTCCCGACAGTAACTACTTTCATCTAAGTTAATTTACTTTTCACTGTTTATGTAAGCAAATGGTTAAATAAAATGAATTCAGCGATTTAGTCTATACGAGTAGACCAAAGACCTACGCAATAGGACATTTTAAGAAAACGTGTTAGTAACTAAAAAATTAAGATGTAAATGACAGAAGAATCGTCATATGACACAATTAAAACCAAAACAGTTTTATGACTTTTATGTGTGTTAACGTTTTATCCTTCCGCTGTTATTTCCAATTGTCCTTGCAGGAAGTAGTATCTAAACGTACATTTGGCGAATTTAAAAAACTTCTGAAAACTAAGATTTCTTTAAAGCTTCGTTTTAATATAGTCAAAGTAATCTTATGGATTAATATTCTAGAATGTATTTTTTCCGGTAAAAGACCGTAAATTGAGATATAACTACTTAAAATCACATATAGAATCTTTCATTAACCCCCTATGTCACGGTGATCTGATATCGAGTAGACAACAATAGTTTCATAATTGTGTTCCCAGGAAGGGATGAAAAAGGTGCAAGTAGTATTATGGCACCTAGAATATTTGTATACCTCATTTATTTCTTGAAATTGCAAGAGTTCAGCAGAATGTACCAATCATTTTTTGTAAGGCTTTTAGATTTACTTGGATACTGAAAACACATATTTAGTATTGAGCACACATTTCATCAGTTACAATTATTAACAGAAAAGAAACAAAAAGTACACATTTTGATAGGCCGCAAAAGTTCTCAAGCATTTAAGATATTTAACTTTAGTTCAGTTTAGCATTTTAAAGTCTTTCTTAGTCACACCTGACTTCTTCGGCCACCCCCCCCCCTCCCCCCCTCCTCTCAACAAGATTTAAAATAGAAAATGGTCATACCATCTAATTTAGTCTTATATTTTTTCTAAATCCAAATTTTCAAAAACTATGAAAAAACAAACGCAATATAACAATGAATATTGAGTGATATCTGCTATATTTATTTATCTATCAGCTGTCATATAATACAGCAGCGCCTACAAACAATAGGGTTTTACTCGCATGCAAACCGCATGATTTTAGTACGTGCGGCCCCGCATCGGATTTATGTAAGATTAGTATTTGTGTAACCTGATAAATTCGAAGCTTTGCTGGGAATAGGACAATTTCATCGTTTTGCACTAATTTATTATTACAGAACCGGCCTTTTAAATAACCTATTTGTACACGAAATTCATATTGCTTTCCTTGAGATTAGTTTTGGCCTGGGTCGTTAGGGTAAAAAGGACGAACTTTTGATGGTTTATTTCACACCGTTGTCCCCTGGTCATACATGCTGGTAAAGTCACGTGATGTAATCCAGAAAAAAAAAAAAAAACCCCTTCTTGAAAAATTTAAAATTTTTTGGGGGTTTTATTGGGGGTTACATTGACGCGGTGTTCATTTGGGTCTTGAATACCGAAAGCGTTGTTAAAGTCATGATTAAAACATACATTAATTTACTTAATATTCTTATATCCGCTACTGTAACGATGTTATTCTACGGTGGTCACAATAGCGATAAGTGTCAAACCAGAGATTGTAATTAACGAAATATACATTTTGCATAGTTCTGTCTGATAAAAAGGATCTTACGCACTGCTGTCATTTTCGTAATTAGCTTCACGCAGCAAAATGTAATAGTAACAGAGTGGTTAGGAACAAAGGGTGTCCATCCTTTCACTCATCTGTGCAGCCATCGTGTAATGAAACTGCCTCATAGAATGCCACTCGACAGCCGACAGTCCGTTGGAAAAATATACAAATTTATATAATTATAGAGACTTCCAGGTTTTTTTTTAATATATAATGTTGATGATTATATTTGCAGTGGGAGGAAAAATAATCCTAATCTTTAAAACTAACATTACATGCGCGTAAATATTCGTCAAAAAAATTCATGTACGATTACCCTACTTGATTTATTATATTTAACTGAGCTCGAGGGAAAATATGTTCAGTATTAATAAGTAATGTACTAGTAGGTAAATTATATAAAATTAGATTATTATCGACATTTTCCAGAAAAAAAACTTAGTGCCTTCCAGATAGATATGTGTATTCCAGATGGAATATACAAATAATACATGGCAAGAAGAATTTATTAAACGCATTAAAAATACTTAAATTAAGTTTAGGCAATAAATCTTCCGAGTACCCGATTTCCTGGAAGGTTGATAACATCATACATATTTGATCTGAATTGAGACATTTTCTATTTACTTTTAATGAGTTTTGACGAATCCGCAACTTCGTGTGATTCGAAACCAATCAAACATCTTCTTGTTAGTCGGCAACTGGATAAATTTTAAACATAATAAACATCCAAACGTACTTCGTAACTTTATATTTGATTTTACTTTGCGACCTCATTCATAATATTTTATTGACTGTTTCTAAAACTCCCTACATACATTCCTCTTCTAAAAGCTTTATTTCTTCTTAATATTAGTAGAAAAAATAAAGCTTATAGAAGTAATGTCAGTAGTTTCCAAATGGTAAGCGGTATTTAAAAAGCATCAATCGTTTACATCAAAGTCCTTTGCATCTGTGCATTTCCGTTTTTCTATTCTTATTGATTAATTGTTGTGCGGTAATTTATGATATCGAATTCTAAATACATTTTACACTAGTATAAGTTGCATTAAAACGCTTGCAACGTAAATGCCACTAAAAGGAGCACAAATCAGAACTGATATGTGCTTCCAACACTTTGCATTCCCACAATGCGTCTACGAATCAATAGGGAACTGAAAGGGTTGGCAATAGGCACTATGATTGATCGAATTGAGGCTCCTCCGCGAAGCATTGTGCCAGGGCGCACGGACTCGGACGCTCTGAATAAATGTCACATGCGAATGTTGCTTCGGCAACTTCGCATTCCGCCTATCAACGGGTGACAAAGCCCGTTCCGCTCCATTAGCCAGGTATATTCTAGTTACATCGCACGTTGCGTCATTCAGTCTCGGTACATATCACTGGATTGTACATCCGAGCTTAATTCAAGTCAGTGGCCAAATTGGTTTACTTTTACCGCAGAATACTAGTATCTGTGATTGTCATTCATAAAAGGCTTCGGATGAAATTTACCTAATTTTTTTAACACTTTTCAGTTTGATTAAT
>PQWD01003097.1:0-38531 GCA_019425675.1 Leucinodes orbonalis | reverse complement strand
AAAGGGACTTTAATAGTCCTAATTAAATTCTTATTAATAAACACAGGACATCAGCAATACTTGCCGGCAACATTATTCTAAGATAAAATTAAGTTACAAACCGTTGTAGTCGCAGCTCATGTATGCGTTGCGTGGTTGGCGTTCTCGTCTAGAAATTGCTTTTAATTGAGATAAAGCTGGCTACGCTCGTGGAGACGGAAGAACGAATTAGAAGGACCCGCGGTAAACCACTGCTCGCAGCACACCGGCTGCCACCGCGAGCCAGCGACGACCGCAACGATTAGTCCAACGCGAAAAGCTTCCCCTAGACCCCGTCATCACTCACCCATTCCCGCTGTAGCCAGATCGACGTCCGGCCTATCGCTCCGACGAAGACGGCGCGAAACACCCGACGCTGGGGCGATTGGATCTTTAATCTGAAACTAAATGCAAATTCCGTGCATTGGTTAGTAATAAAATAGAATCGAATACTTATTTGATTTCTTGATGTAAGTATGTAATGGGAAAATAGTAAGAAAACATCATATATACGTCCATACGGATGTCAAATTAACACTTGTTGCTGATACACTTTCATTCCTTTTCATGTGCGGATCTTGGTCATTTATTGTTTTATATTATTTGGTCAAATGAAGCTTACGATCATTACGGGATGCTAGATGCTGTATAACCTCAAGAAATTACGAATTAATCTTTAAATTATTTTTTTCGCATCTTACATTGTTTTATTGTAACTTTTTGAAACGTTCTATTTAATTCGGGTATCAAACTTATCGATTGCTTCCCAACTTTCTGAAACAACTATTTTATCGGTGGTCAATATTGTGGAAATTTAATTTATGCTTTATTAAAAATCACATCCATTTCAGTAATAAAATATACATCAAACAAACTATACAGTATCTATAAAACACGTGCAAAAAGCGCACAATATGACATTTTGTAGGTCAAGTAACAGAAACTGGAGATTCTGCAAAAGTATAATAATGAAGTGTTAATTAATCCATAAAGTTCTCATTACCTTATAAAGCGGACTTTAATAAGTCCTAATTAAATTCTTATTAATAAATCACAGGAGATCAGCAAATCTTGGCCGGCAACATATTCTAAGATAAATTAAGGTACAAACCGTTTAGTCGCAGCTCAGGTATGGCGTTGCGGGTGGCGTCTCGTCTAGAAAGATTGCTTTTTAATTGAATGAAAGTGTCTTACCGCGTGGCGGGACGAGGGAAGGACTCGGCAAGTTGAGACCCGCGGGAAACCGCTGCTCGCAGCACACGGCTGCACCGCTAGCCAGCACGACCGCAACTGATTTTCCAACGCGAAAACTTCCCTTGAACGCGTCATCACTCACCCCATTCCCGCTGTAGCCAATCACGTCCGCCTCGCTCCGACGAAGCGGCGCGAAAACACCCGACTGCTGGGGTGGCGATTGGATCTTTTAATCTGAAACGTAATCATGATGATGACGATGACTGTTTTCATCTTTATAATGCCAAAGTCGACCGCCGTCGTATCATACATAATCATCTTAAATATACCGTGTGTAAATAATTATGGGACCACAGATTTCCCCAATACAGGAGATGGGGCAAGCCGCGTTTAAAAGTGCGACAAATGTATGCTCAACGAGCATACACTGGCTGCTAGTTTACGCTCTGTGAGACAAGTCAAGACGACGCCGAATATAAGAAGAAATTACCGTTTTTTCCAAAATGCCATTCTGGTGCAATTGTAACATGCCATCATTCGCAGTGAATCAGTAAAATTTACCAAGAAATATAATAATCTTTTCACAGGTAAGAATTAAAAGTAATTGCGACCTGGGACTGCCTATAAACTTGGCGGCTTGTCCAGTCTAATTTGTTATTCGGATGTCTGTGATGGCGACGATCCAATACATTTTTTAGTTCCATGACTCAATGCCTGATGTAAATTCTACGGGTAGAGGCGTGTCTAAATTCCTAATATAAATGCCTAATATTAGGAGGTACTAAAATACTAAATGAATTTTGCAACCGGAAATACTATTTTTATTTATAAAATATATACAGCAGAAAAAATATATATGCCTGTCACTTCAGCTGATGATTAAAACATAGTTGGTGCTGTTCATCATTATTAGACATGATATGATTATTAAAAAAAACAACGAAGTAAGCCTAGTCTCGCTTAATCCTATCGCAGTCTACTGCTGGTCATGAGTCTCCCCTTAGAGTATCAATATACCTAGTTATATATACTCTAAGGGTCTCCCCCATTCTGCGCCAGATATCCCGGTCCTCCGTTTCGCTCATCCAGGAGCCTAAATACAACAATATTAGGCTTCTATCTATGTACTATAGATTCTCAATAACTTATAGTTATAATTATACAATTTACTTTTTGAATAAATACATAGGAATTCAACCAGACCAATACAATCATACAATTTCATGGATACAAATGTATGTAGGTACTACCGGGGATCGAACCGTACCTCTCGACCATTAAACCACACTGGTCGTCTAATTAGACTATTTTTAAATCAAAATTGTTGTTATTGAGATTGCGATTTTTCTTGTGAAATTCTTCGTCAGGCAGGTATTTTATAAAATTTGGAATTGGCTGTACAGATTTATTTCAATTGTTGATGTTTACAAGTAAATGTCTAGAGAATAGATTAATCAAAAATACATGGTACGTACACACATTATAACAAAAATAATGTAAGGGTTCATCATTGTATGTCCAATTGCTAAAAATATTAATATGTTGAAAAAACCGGAATCAATTTAAACGAGTCGTTATTTTTTGTTTACATAAATCCACCTAATTGGAACCTCAACACAGCACAATACTTTTCTAAGCCTTAAGTAACATAAAGCAACCGGTACTTTGACAGTCTATTGATTACTCTTGGACTATCATACATAACACGGAATACACGTCGCAAGGTTGTCGTGGCGCCAACGAGCCTTCCTGCTCCTTAAACGAAGATGTCCATAGCGTTTATAGACGCATCTTTACATGTCTGTGGTCTTTTGGAATTCCGATGCACTTAGTTCTAAATATCGCATAAGAATTTAATTTTTGCATTGCAAAGGCATACTTTTCTTACGTTAAAATATTTACCGTGGGGAATTTTTGAGATTCCTTTATAATATATTACCTAGATCATTTTGTTGATGTTTAAAACAAAACAAAACTTAAATAAATAAATACTTAAACCGCACCCGTTTAAGTATTTATTAATTTACGTGGAATGTTTAATCGTAAGATTTAGAAAATATACCTTTGACATTATTTTTTTTATTTAATTGCTTTAGGATTAAATAGGGTTCAAACCAAACACTTTTATCCAAAGAACAGAACATTTTTATCCAAATTATTATTTCTCATCTAAAGATTCAAAACTGTAAACTTTCCAAATAAAAAGAAACTAACGCTATTATTTCAAAAGTGCCTGTGAATGCAAGGACTAGTTGTGACTAGTTGCACTAGTTATAATAGTATATTTACTATGCATTATAGTAACAAAAATAAATTAGATCTTACTTTACAGGTACGTTACGTAATATTACTACTTTTCTCACACCATTCAACATAATTGAAATTCACTAATGTTTGCAAGTGAGACCAGACTAAATTAACCTATTCTAACTAACATTATTTCTGTTTGAATACTCCGTGGATCGTCATGGATATTTTCATAAAAAATATCATAATCTTTTGTCAAGCACAAGGTACAAGTTCTCACGGAGAAGTCATCGCGTAATAATTTAAGAGGCGCCTGCGCATGCGAGTGAGGCCGGCGTTAGGCAAACTAGTCTGACTAGTTGCACTACAAAGTCTGGCCTCGCATTCAATTTACTCGTCTCGTTTCTTAGCCAAACAATTTGTCAATTAATTAAAGCATATTGAGCTAATTCAAATTTTTAAAATTTAAAACTTTTCAGCGTAAGTCATAAATACATGGAATGAAACTAAAATGTTTTAAAATGACATTAAATGATTATAGTGTTTACACTTCGACTGAATCTAACGTTATTTGTAATTAAGTAATAAAAATATATTTTGCCATGTAAAGTATATTAATGAAAAAATCATTTTTTTGTATTTTTTGCCCGCTTAACTAAGGTTAAAAGTATAAATAGCATGATGACAGGTTGCGAAGACGTCGAGGCCATATCAATATATTTGTGCAACTTTTGCACCTTATTTTAAATTAGTCAAAAAAAAATTACTAGCGCGGTAACGTCCGCACCGGTAGGTATGCGCCGTCTTGAACGGTCACTGTATTAATGGAACCTCGTTTCCCTCAACTTTTATTTATTATTGTGTAGACTTCATTGACTGGGGCCGGCGCCTGCTTGTCGCAATTGTGACTGGTTCTTCTCGTTCTATATGTCCATAATTCAACTAAAGTATATATATTTATTTCCAGTATATCCTGATTAAAATGCAAGAAGGCGGCGTAAAGGCCGTTTACATTGTCGAACCAATTAGTAGAAACCATAAAAATCACACAAATCATCCGGTTTCCTTATTGAGAGTGCCGTGCGCCGGTGTGATTTTATTCAGTTATAATTTTCGGCAGACTTATATTGAGACAGTTTTACGAGGTGTAGACAGTTAAGTGGTACAAGGTATTGGAAGGCGGAACGACCATATCTAGCGTCGGATACATTGTAGCCTGTCTATGCAAACGACTCGCCTGGACGCCTCTGCCACTTATTAGCATATTATCAGCTCTGATTACGGAATATCCAGGAGCAAAGTGGCTGTGAGCCAACTAACTCCACAAAAATATCGCATATAATTTATTGTGTATAATTCTACGAATGCTTGGCCGGTGAGAGTGCCGTTCAGTTGCACATCATAAAAACAGAAACTTGAAAAAATAATTCGCGAACATGTGTCTCGAAATGACACAAAATTTAGACCGCGGTGCATGTTGCTCACGGAAAATAGTATACATTTCATTTCGAAATAGTTTTCCCCGAAAAACGAATAGCAGGGTATTACTCTCTGTCGTAATAGACCGTACTTTATTTGCACAGCGCAAGGTCACCGAAATGTTCGTGTCTCATGATTTATAGTAAATTGCAGTTGGAGAAAAGGCTGCAGACTGAACACCAGCCGATTGAGCGTTGGTTTCCGCGCGGCACATCCTTCCTCCTACGTTGTAGTAATAATGATAATGCGTGCTCGGGACCGCCTACACGAATCAAATGCCTCACCTACCCAACAAAGTTATCAATCAGACGACAAGAATGCAAATTTTTGTGCCGGGCCGAGTCTCTGTCGCACGATATTATGATCGCAATTTATTTGCAGGAGCGCGGTGCGCGTGCGGCGCGGGGCGGGGCGACGCGCACGCACTGCACTAGGGTGGGAGACCGCCAATTATGAATAAACTAGCTCCACTACTATGTTAATAAGCCTTAAGATTTTTCCTCAACGATTTCACCGAGCCTGTACACACATTAATGGTTTTGTGGCTCCGTTATCACGTAGAAAGCCACTATCGGGGTTTGTGCATGTGTCAACGAGCGGCTAGTGAGGCGCAGTGATAACTCGCGCGGTCGAGCCAGATTTATGCGATCGCTCGCGGCGTAGTAATACGTTTCGGGTGATGCAGAAAGCGGTAATTATTTCCGTGATTAAATGGATATTTTATTTCCTCATGTTTTAAGGAAATATTCCATCCGTATGTTAAAGGCTGTCGGAGAGGATGTATCTTTTTGCACATCTCATTAAAACTTTTTGGGTATTTTATTTTTTGTTTTTAATGTATAGTTGTAATAAAACAAAATTTAATGTCTCTTCTTACTAGAACTTGAAACTTTTACTTTTGTTCTCATTATCGACGAGCTCTATCTTGAAAGCTAAACACACGTTACAATAACTGGTCTTAGTAATTTTACCCGGCAGCATTTGGTTATAATATAAAAACAAACACGCGTTGTCGGAAAAGTGTCATAATGTTATTAAAAGAGTATATAATTTTTGAAGTAACATTAAACCTAGATATACATATGAATTAACTCGAGACATAGGTAAAAATTAAGCCACAATCAAGAGCTACTTAATTCTGTAATAATTAGCTAGATATAAATAATTTGTGAAGCAAAGTTCAATCTAAAGCGAGTATCACACCTGATACTTGAACTTTTGGTGCGCTTCAGCTAGACCGAGGGCGCCTCAGACACGCGTAGCCGCGGCCCCGTTTCCAAAGCTAAATATAATTTCACTTGATCATTTAATTATATGGAGATTAATGGGCGGGCGGAGATGCCAACATTCACGTTAATAAACTGTACGATATGGCGTGAAACGTTTACTATGGAGCGGCGCGACGCGACGCCAATGTTTATGTTGAGCCTCGTGCCGTCTATACGCACGAATTAAATTAAAAATTTAAAAAACCCCCGACACAAGAACTTGAGTAATTTCCCTTTAAAAAGTAAAAAATAATAAAAGAAACTTAATGTTAAAGTACCTAAGAATCTATTGATAATTCTAAAAAAAACCGTCGCGTTGGGGAACCGCTTCTAATTATTTCTTTCTTATCTACGATATTTTTCATAAGGTGGTTACCTCTTTAGGCTTTTACGTTCTTTTTTAGTATGTCCCCAACAGCGGACGTTTTTTTTAGAATTATCAATAGATTCTTCAAAATTTGGGCTGAACTGTTTTTTAATAACTTGCAACCAGAGGCGCAACCATTTTTTGATGTCTTAAAATGATAATTTCTCTTTATATAAGACCACATCCGATCCTGATCTTATGATGAGGCTTATGCCTACCCCGATAACTTCCACTCCCAACGGTAGGAAGCTTGCTCAGATCGTCTGTCCATCTTGTGGGTGGCTATCTTAAGATGAGCTTGCCTGTACGTGGTCTCCATATTACCTCCGTACTAATGCGTTTCCAATTCTTGAATATATATATATACCTGTCTAACTTGAGCTCATTAAATATTCGATCTAGGTACAATTCATATGTATATAAGTAATGAAACCAACATTTTGGTAAAAATCCAGCAAGAAGCCTCATTATTAGAAATTATTTAATGTAGTAAACTTAAGTCTTCACTCGAATAGGAACATGGAATGGTTCCTCATCATAATATAAGTTCATGCGTGAAAAAATATTGGATTGGATTGGATTGGATTTGTTCATTTCACATTAGTATTAATTAACTGTAATTTGAAATTAGTGTAAAATCACCAAGGTCACACATTTAAACGAAACCAATCATAAGACCAATAAGGTTTTTATATAGCCCATCATCTTGTTACTAAAGTGGCCATTACCGTCGAATTTATTTTAACTTTAATATCCATTTAGTAGAAGCAGTTTATTGCCAACATCAAAATTATTATGCGATAAATATAAGAATCATTATACAAACAAGTGCAGATGCGATTATCGTTTCGCAAGGACTAGTCCCGCTAGTCCGGGCGGGTTGGGAGCTTAACATAAAAAGGAATAGAAATTACAGTTCATATTCATTTACATTTAAAATCGATAATAAGAAGCGCTTTCTCCTAACCAACCTAGCAACGTTTTTGCACATTGGTACGGAATAGTTCTGTTAAAGCTTAATCAATCCGTCATTTCAAATTTCAACAATCAGTCGACTGCTTTATGTATCCCTAATGTATGTTTTAAGGTAGGTTGTTTTAAGGTTAATAATTTGTTAATGTTATTCCAACAAGCTTAGCTTACTTGTAGCTTAGCCAACAATATAAACTATCTCCCTTGAACCTATAGCAGTCCACAACTGGACATTGAAATCCGAATGTTGCGCCAAATCCAATCAAATCGTCAGTCCATCAGTTCAGAAGGCATCCTTCTGAAACTCTTCATATCGAAATCACCTAAAATCAAAAGAGTTACTACTTTTGTCGTGTTAATGGCAGTCAATTGGCTTTAATTATTCAAAATATTTCCTCTCTCCCGTTCATAAAAAAGTGTTTCTTTGATGGTTGGGACAAGTGCTTGGTTGAAACTAAACAAACCAAAATAAATCAAAAGTTATTTATTTCAGTCTATCTCAAGATTTCCTTATTGAGTGTTAGGAACCAGCCTAGTGGGACGATTAAGTCCTGTGACAGGAGGTTCCGCTCTTCCGTTGCTTACAGCCATGTTTTGTGAGTAGACAGATATTTTACATCTTGCAAATAGTAAATATAGGCAGCAAACTTATACAGTATGACAGTGCATGGAGTGATATACGTTTCCATACCGTTGTTTACATGCCCGATGTAAGACCCTCTCCACCGGCCGTCCTAATTAAAGTATAAATTTGGAAACTTTCCGCGTGTTTAAATTAATCCTATTGAGCCGTTTTTACTGACATAGCGAAGTAGGTCGTCGGATATGTTATTTTTCTACCATATTTATTAATAAAAATAAAGCCAACACGGCTATTCATATACTAAAATACAGCTTTGTTTTAATTGTGGAACGAGTTTGTTTTAAGCAATATCAGAAAATCTACCATCAGCTCACCGTGTGATTTTTCGTTTTGAGATCCTACATGCTGTAATTATTAGATGAATTCCGTGGATTAAATCAATCAATTAGACATAAGCCTATTTCGTTCCACCACAGGGCACAAGCATTCACACACAGCATGACCATGTGCATATTGATCAGTACCAAGCGGGACCAATGCGGACTATTAAAGACTACTCTCTTGACATAGTAGAACCTAAACGTGCCCACCGAATCACCGAAGGACTCAACATAGTATTTTTCCTAATTATTTTTGATAATTCACTGGTGCGATCGACTACACCATCGTTTGATGGTGTCTTGGATCTATGAGCTCATTCTTTTAATAGCCATAAAATGTATTTCGCTCAAACCTCCCTGCACCCTTAGTCCACGCAACTCACGTCGCGCGCACTTGCGTAAGAACGCGTGGCACATGACCGGGCCCTTTCAAATATCCTATTTCGGGGTCATGTTACCGCTGCGTCAGCGGGTGTTAGACACAGCAGGCTGCGCCGTCACCGACGGCACACACGATGTCGCGACACGACGTCTTGGAAATTTGCTGAAAGACAATCCTGCGGTTTCGACACATGGGTGGCGCTAAGGCCATGCATTGTTGTCATTTGCATTTCGTGTAAGTTTTTCGATGCGAGCTCAAGGTTCAATAAGTATTCATATGTGTACATCCTTTATTCTGAACACCTAAAGGCGTCAGGAATAGTAGATTTTTCTGTTGTGTCTGGATTATTAACGTTCAAAGTATCAAAAAACGTATCAGTAACGTAATATATGAAAATCGCAATCAGAGCTATTTATATATTTTCGTAAAGATTGTCAAATTCCCAATTTAAGATTTATTTAATATCTAACTTAGACAAAGAATGTGTGAAACAATTTACATTGTCCAAACTCAATCTTAACCATAACTACGTTTAATAACGGTGTAACTGAAAAGCAATCAATCCAAAAGGCACGAATGTTATAAGTGTCACATAATTTCAGGAACATTATCGGAATAAGTTGTAATCTGGATTACTTATTACGGGTGAAAACAACAATGTAAGTGAAGGCCGGGGGCGTGGTGCGGTTGAGTAATGGCCGGCGCAGTCGCCCGCGCGCCCCCTGGTGACGCTCCATTTGAATACAATACCGCGATAGCTCAGGGCCGCCCGCGTGCACGCATGCATAATACTCTGCCGTTTATTTAAAATCCACCACATTCTCCACATGACTGATCGATCCCTCTATGAATCAGTTAACAATGCGCAGCAACGCTTTTCGTACCAATTGGCCTTCAATTGCAATTAATAATCTGTCGACTGTCGGAGTGCAACTCGAAGTTATTGACTCCGCGCGTATTTCTTCCATTAAGGCTTAACGATCAATGTCCAAGGCTACATTCCCGCCACGGGCTTGCACGGTCTAGTCGTGGCAGGCCGCATATCACAATAAAGTTTCTGTAACTGTAGTAACTAGCTAACAGAAACGTCAGCATAAACATGTCTAGAATGAAGATAAACTCGCTGTTGAGTAGTTTGAAATATTATCACGCCCGGAGTGGGTGACGGTGGGTGCTGCGCCTGCCCACTCTTCGCGCGGGACCGTCTGCTCGGATGACCGCTATCGCTTGGAAAGCGATACTGTCTACCGAATATTTTATATGATCGATTCTTTTCTATGAAACTGTATATTGAGGAAGAGCGCGCTTTTTTACGTAAGTGCGCAGTGCACTTAAACGAAGAGGCCTTTCATGGCAATGAATAAATATTTGATTATTTTTATTATTCGTTTACTGATTTTTGCTTTTTATATATTTCATCGTATTTATAAAAGTCAGAATATTAAAACCTCTTTAGAATCCACAAACCTGAAATGGTTTTCTAAAGTAGGTGCAATTGGTTTTTAAACCTTCAAAATGGAACGTGCACATGCGACAAAAACAAGTCCGGCTCCAATAAGCACCGCATCGTTACCATGCGTGATTGAACATGACGAGCGCATTACTAGATCGGCGCATGAGCATCGTCTCGGATCATCGGACGTCCTCGGCGGTACAATATCAGTTGAACAAAAAAAGACGTAGACAATGGAAAGAGGCGAGCGGGCCGTCCTCAATAGCGTCTCGGGCGCAACAGGCGATGCCTATTTGGGAGCTGAACACTATATTTGGAAGGCTGCGTTTCGAGTCGCGATCGGTATCGGCGCGATGAGGCCGTCAGTGCATCGTCACTCTCCTTATTTATGGATATTTTATAGTTCGCCGTCGTTATGCCACTAATGGCGGTGACCCCGCGATAGGACATGTAGTGAAACATATTGCTGTGTATTAAACACATTTTATGCTCGATACATTATTAAAAGATACTGAAAAATTACTAGCTCTTAACATTTATGATTTTGTATTTATCTCAGAGTTATTTAACTCGATTATTCTATTAATAATTACCTCGACACAAATAACTCAACCTAATTGATTTTTTACCAGTTCATCAAAATCATTAGAACCTTAACCAGTAACCCAACATTTTATATATTATTTTGTTAATACGTCTTTCCATTAATGCAAATATTTAAAATGTTTTGTATGCAAACCCATTAAGTTATAAAAACCGTCGTTATTTTAAGATTTTATACGTACAAAAACGATGCATTATATGAAGAAAATAATCAGTAACAGCAAACGAAGTTCGATTTGAAGATCATCTTCATTGTCATTAGATTAGCATGCCCTGGGTTCATCAGAGAGTTAACGCAGCATACATTTTTTCCTGCTTTTGATTCGGCATTTGTTCCCAACATACATACTCGTACTTTTCGACCTTATTTTCCTTTCATTCTACAAAATTCATACTCCTAAACGTGTGATAGTTTAGCTTCTCTGTCACTGGCACCACTTAAAATAAATCTCAGAATAAACGACATTTTGATTTGAATTTATGACACTCGCTAGGTAATTCTGAGAACATTTTAAACAGCCAGCAAGGAAAAGTCTGACCAAAAAAATCCTTCAGCAAGATTGAGTTACGGCTTTGAAAAAGCTCCCTGATACTGACTGGCATTAATAAACACTATGGAATTAAGGAGTCACAGTAAAACACTTTTGAAACCCTACACTGCCTAGCCAGCTAGGCCTAGCTAGGTTTCTCGCCACTAACATGTAACACAAATTGGAAACTCTTGACAAAGAAAGTTAAATTAGGAGAGGCCTCGTCCAGTAGTGGATATACTCGTACAGGTTGTAGTCACAGTAGTTATTGTAGAGACAAGTTCTGATTCAGACATTCAATGGAAACTCTAAAATCGACCTTCGTTCTATTGTAATGCTTTTAATGTGGTACTTAGGTCATCGCATGTATTTGCGTCAGTGCAATAAACTTACAATCGATAATCTCGCAAATATTGTCTTTTTATGGCCCTGTTAGCATTTTACAGTGCATTGAACAAATCGAGCAATAGTCGTAACCATTCGAACACTATGCCTAAGTGCAGATTGATCTATTTGCATTGAAATGGAAAAATATTCACGTTATAAATAACTTTTCTGCTGAGCCAGCAAAAATACGTTCGCAGTGACACAGTGTTAACGACGATCGTGACGTCACTTCTTTTAGGTCGCCGTGCTTTCATCATTCATCATGGGTGTACCAAATATCTTCGTTCAACTTTTCGAAATTAATGTAGATTAAGTTAACCTATCGTAATTAATAAGTCTGCAGATTAATGAATTATATGGAAACCAACCCTGGTGCTTGAGTTTTGAAGCGCTTCAGATCTTGGCGGTGTTATGGTACTTATGTAACGACAGTGACATTGGCTGCCGAAATCGATGGCTTAGCAAACTCTAAGAAGCACCAGATTCTTTCTGTGAAATTCTAAGTGATTTAACCACGCAGTTGTCCGACAAACGAAGTGACACTGTAGTTGCGCTCGTGTGATTTGAACCTACGAAGGAGAAACGACTAAACTTGCCGTGCAGAGGAAATGTGTGTAACAACACCTATATATAAAATATTATGTCATGACGACGGTGTAGCGGTGAGACGTCGGCTACTACACCAAGGGTTCCGGGTCTGAACCCAGGCAGTACAAACATTTGTGTGCATGAATATGCCTGTTTGTTTTGGTCTAGGTGTTTCCTATGTACAATTGTATGTATATTTTTTTTAGTTATTATTATTATCTACTGATGATTTTCACTGCTGTTGTCAATAATATGATGGATTGATATCACGTCATATTAAAAAAAAAGATGGGTAGCAGAATGAACTCTCTTTCTCTTCAACCTATAACAGTCTACTGCTGAGCATAGGTCTCCATTTCCTGCTCATTCCAGTCTTCACCAGCGACCTTCCGCAAGTTAACGGTCCGGCCGACATACGCTACCTACGCCTTTACCAAGACGCAGCCTCCACCCTCCACTCCTGAACACTTCTGCTCTACCGGCTGCGACATATGTGACCGCCCAACCGCCACTTAAACTTGCTGATCCATCCCGCTATTCGGCAACTTTAGTTCCTCATACGAATGAACTCGATGCATTATCTATTTAGCCGCCTTTACAATTTTTTTTTGGAAAATCTTTCTACTAACAATTAATGTTCCACCGGTTTTAGGGCTATTAAGTGAAATAATACTGACAGTCATATTAGGTCGTTGTTCTATTTCAGAATCAAGTCCGCTAGAAATTAAAAATATAAATACATAAACGTTACCTGTACATCGTCGTGTTAGCATTTTATAGAGTCCAAATTACCCGTTCACTGTTTCAACGCATTCCGTTCTAATACCGAAAACCTCGTAAAACGTCTGGGCATCGTCAACTAAAATGTGCTAGTAAATTTATGAAGAAACATATATTAAGTCGTTAAAAATCACACAAATTTCACGACAATATATTCAGCTGAAAATGCCGCACTTAAGTAGGCATTTTATTATTTCTTTGGATGCGAGCTCGTGACCTTGTGATCCTTTGAAAAGACGCAAAACAATTAAAATTTTACACAATACACACTAATTATTTTTTTCAAAGAGTACTATTTCGGTAACCATGATTGCCCCGTGTAAAAAGTTTCACCGTTAAACAGAACAAATAACTAAATTTATCTGTAAAACTCAAGACTTTATTTTACATAATCATGAATGCTATGTAAATTATTTGATAGGCTCCATCACTAATCAAATCAGCAATTTTACAAAAATCCTCACGAGGGAAGGGTCAATTTTTTTTAATAATTCATCGCTTTCAGTGTTTCAAAATATACAATAAAAAGATTGATTACGAACACATAACAATGCAATTGTCTTCAGCCTGCCTTCAATATTCTAAAACTCGATACAACTACGCTAACAGATCCACAATCTAGATTAATCGGCCCAATTGAGATTATCTGTGACTACAAATTGATATATTTAACAACGCGAATCTTATACGCAGATAACTCTATTTACACGTAGTATTTGAACATCAAGGACAGCCATTATTTGTAAGTTAATAAAATTGAATTGCGGCTATCTTATTGTTACAGAGCGTCGGTGGCTCAGTGGTGTGGACTTTCGCCTTCCTACCGGGAGGGCTGAGGTTCAAATCCCGACACGTACCAATGTATTTTCGAATTTTCGAAAAATATATGTACGTTATCCGACGCTCTTACGGTGAAGGAAAACATCGTGAGGAAACCTTCATGCACGCCTGCGAAGAGATTCGAAGGTTGTGTGTGAAGTCGTCCAATCCGCACTGGGCCCGCGTGGACGACTAAGGCCTAATCACCCTATACGGGTAGGCTCGTGCCCCACGGTGGGGACGTTTAATGAGCTGATGATGAATTGTTACAGCAAGGTTATATAGTGTACACTTTATCAAGCTGTCGACAAGATTTCGCATATTTTCTTAAAGAATCATTTCTAATAACTTTACTTTTTTATATCACTATTCTGCTAACAAAATATAGCTTACCTACCTCAAAATTTTTGAATATGGATAATTTATTGTCGAAACAAAATTAAACTAAAAATAAAGGCAACACGATGACATCACTATGACTAACTATAGCATCATTGCTAGATTGGTTCCCATTTTACCTATGGTTTTTTTTTATGAGATTTGAAAAGAAAGAGTATATCAATAGTTAAGTTTGAGTAAAATTACACAATTTAGACTTAAACTTGAAAATCCATCCTTTAATGTTTGCTCATAGTAAGGGTTTAATTATAAAATGAAGTACATCCAGTACAGTACATATTTTATAACCTACAGAACGAGAATATACTGGTTTTATGAAACCACTACTACCATTACTTTCCATTGTTCACTATTCCTGGCACAAGAATCTTGTGACAAGATGACACATTCCATTGCTTTGACATGCTGAAATCAGATTCCTTGCGACTAGACGTACTCACAGTGCTCTCTTTGTGCTTCCATTTGTATTCAATTTAGAGTTAAGTGCGGCTGCAGTAAGCTGCAGATAAAACGCCGCGTTATGTTATGTCGTGCGACACAACATTCTTAACATGTGCATACATGCTTCTTAGGTAAACGAGCCACATTTATATCAATAAATAAAATAAAAATAAATATCCACTGACATTCACACAGCGCCATCTAGCCCAAGTTAAGCGTGAAGCCTGTATTATGGGTACTAAACAACGAATAACATACTTATATACATTTTTTTTGTAAATACATACATATTATACATAGAAAACACCCAGACCATTACAAACAGACATGTCCATGCACACAAATGTTTGTACTGACGTCTCAACCGCAACACCAAATGGGTCGTCATCATCACATCGTGTATACATCGTAAGAAGCGTATTTACCATCATTAATGCCTTACTATTAGAAAGTATTTCACCGCTACCGCTTACTACTGAAACGTTACATTAAATAAGGAGGATTCTCAACTTTAATCATTTGTTGAAAACATTAGTTTGGTGTTATTTTTAGTAGGGTTTTAATAGTCTAAGGCCCGTATTCTTGAACGAGACTCAACGTTGATATCAAATTGAGTTAAAAAGGTATGGCGCTATTTATAGTTAAGAACGCTTACCCTTTTTAATTCTATTCAAATAAAGATTAACGCTCGCGATCTAGAATTCAGGTCTAAATTTTTATTTTTATGGCAACCCTATCCCAGAATCCTGGACGTAGCGGGGAGTGCAATGCGCGCGCGCGTGCCATTTAGCTGAATTGCTCGTTAAGAACCAACCCGCCGTGTAATTAGCGACCAACACAACACAAGGGGATAGCCCTGGAGATAACACTTATATGCGCGACGGTAAGTCACTGACAAATTCATCCATTTTGTGACAGCGACATTGCGTCGTGAAGCTTAATCTCAAAGTCTGGGCGGGCAAAAGGCAAATTATATATTATGAAGCAGTAGCCATGTGTGAAATGTGCACTTCTGATGACAGCAATTCAAAGTGGTATGACGCACATTTAGAAATCGTAACAAGATCAAGACGTGTTTTGCATAATCCCTTTATTAAATAAATGCGATTTGAATTCCAGTTTTAATTTAAATTATTTTTTAATATAATTGCGAGATATATGAAATTATATCAAATCTTCTATCTTACTAAAGTGAGAAAAGGTAAACTAAAACCTTGACGTCATGGGATTATTATATAATATATTACACTATACCAACTGTTGACGAGTTACTTATTGCGGAGTATAATTGTCAGATCTAAAAATCTGTATTAGGTGGCCAGCCCCGACTAGTAAGTGAATATAACGTACTGCCATGTCCCACGGCCCCCGGCGCCTCGTGACTGCTCTCACGGATTCATCACGAAATTTTACACTCGTACTGCATCTTATTAAACGTTATGAAAGGACAACGTTAATGACGGACCTTTTAGGGACGTTTTGATACATGCCGTGTAATTGCACACTCCGTTATTACATTGAATGCCTTCCCTTTAATGTCAGTATACTCGTCCTTTATTTATTATGTGTTATTTTGACTAGCGTGTAAATTAACAGTTAATAAATAGTAACATAAATGCTGCAACTAGAAACCAGATCTTTACTTGTTATGCTAATCGATTATTTGGTTATTTCATTATAATCATTACAATTTCAAAGTACGTATTAACTACTACTTGTTTATGTAGCCGAACCTTACCTATACGTAAAAATCTATGCAAAAATGCTTGATTAAATAGGTTTAAACCGCAACGAATACCTTCATTATATAACACAAACAATTTTAAACAAATTTAAATTTGAACTAGTAACTTAACAACACGTAGTTACACGTCAGTTAACAACAATGGCTTTTAAAGTGGTCGATTTAAACTTTTCAATTTCACGAGAGCAACAAGTACGCGTCGCGAGCAGCGCCTGAATCACCAGATTAATCAGCGGCAATCAACTGCGTTGAATCGACGAGACATAAATAGGAAAACTCAGTCGCCAGGACCCCTTATTATCACGTCACGAGGGCTTTATCTCTCAATTCAGTGATAATTTTCATAAAGACAAGAAGGCGGCGCCGCGTCCACTCGCGGGAGGTCCGCGCGCGCCTCGCTTAAGGTACCACTAATTGCGAGCCGCTTTAAGGACTCCGATCGATAACACGATAATGTATTTAATGCCAGGCCTGTGGCGGCCCGTAAGTACTTGCAACGTTTCATTTTGTCTCGTCGACTCGCCAAAATAATGATGGTTTCGCATCAACATGACTGATTGAGATAGATTAAAAATGCTTCGCCACTCAATTCAACCGCCGTAATGTGTACTTGCGGCACATCCTGCATGTGGTCCTCCGGGCCATTCCGGCCGTAATCGTTGAGAAAAAAATAGATCCAGACAAATGTCAACTTAACTTCTCCTATATAAAAAAATGAAAAGCTGTTCTTAACTTAACGCCTCACATATTTTTATTTTCGCTGATGGACTTCACGGCTTAACCGGACAAGTGTCTAACTATGATGACCTTAGAATATTTAATGCTTCGTTGCATTCCTAAGGCGACTATTCCTCAGGGGATAGTGAAGGCCCTGAATACGGAACCTCTGTTTTGAAATATTTATAAAAAGCCTACCTAGTACTCAATGTCAATTAACACAGTGGTTTGTTTTTGTGTGTGAAGATGTGTAAGTTGGGGTAATCTGTAATTCAGATGGGCTTTGTTACTGTATACAGTAATACAGAGACCCTGCCTGCACATCTATTTATTAGGGGAAATGTCCGTGTATGATACGATTGTTGGCTAAGCGACGGTACAAATAGATAAATTGAGGAGACGATATTATACACTATCTGCTTCAAATACAGCGTCAGGCATATGTGAACAGTCCACAATTCGTCTGATTCAGTATGCGTGAGGCGGTCGAGATCGCAGATAGAGGCGCGAGGCCGCGTGCCTTCACGCCCTCCCTTCGGACGCAGGCTTTACACACCTCTTATCTCTTTACAAGTTTCGGTGTAACAGTTGGCCTATCAATCATTTTGCTCTCGCCTTAATGCCTCACACGCGGAAAAATATATAAAGTTTTATTTTCCTTTTAATCGGTCTCATATAAAACTTTCGAAATAATCGCTTGCTACGAGTAGATGCAAAACTAGTAAAAACACCATAATTCCTAATAAATAAATATCCACTGATATTCACACAGCGCCATCGAGCCCCAAACTAAGCATTAGCCTGTTATATGGATACTAAACAACGGATAAACGTACATATACTTTTTTTTGCAAACAGTTACATATTATATATAGAACACACCCAGATCAATACAAACAAACATGTTCATGCTCACAAATGTTTGTAATGCCCGGGGATGGAACCCGGAACCCTTGGTGTAATAGCCGATGTCTCGACCATTACACCACATGGGTCGTCAAAAATCACAAATAAATAAATGATTCCAGTTTATTCATTTGAGTAGACTTTGAATAATAATTAAGCAACTAAACGTACTCTTCCTAACACTGAATCTCACAGTGCAATGTTCCTACTTGGTAGGTACTAACTACTACAACAACAATAACGACAACTGGTGAAAAATGCCTTCCCTAACACTAATTTAGGCCCAACCTGGATTGTGAAGTATCATAAGTTAGAAGATGGGACCAGTAGTTCGACGAACCTAGCTAAACACGGACGACCACAAAAATTTTCAGTCATCCATCCGACAACGGTCCATTGTTATGGTTGCTTAACTTTCACGATTGCTTACCGAATTCGTTGGCTACGCAATCATCCCATCGACCACCTTATAAGAAAGTAATGTAATAGTGCGTGTGCGGGTGACTCAGCCGTGCATTGACCGCATCCAACGCCTACTATTTCTGTGCTGCCAATGTTGCACTGATCTACATTACGACCGTCTAAAAACGTTTCAGCCAAACCTAATCCCTAAATCATTATCTATGCTTATCACGTCACACGTTTGTAAATTGCCTATTGCAAACATGGTGATAAGAGCAAACGGAATCATTTCGATTATATATTTTTTTATCTAGCCAATTTTCTGCCTGTGTTATGGTCACGTTTTACAAGGCATTTTTTAAAATAGGTAACATCAAAATCATGTCGTTGAAATTGAAGCAATAGAATGCAATCACACTCAAAAATAACATGTTATGTGGTTCGAATACACATAAACCTACAGAAAAGAAATCAGGGACAAAAAATCTTTTTCTCTTTCATCGCTCTTCTCTTATCTTATCACATCACACGTATACTGTTTATAGTAAAGCGAATAAACGACAATATTACATTTGATAAAAAAAAGAAATTCGTTTTCAGTTATTATGACAATTTTTTTTAGATATCCATAAATACACCCTCAGCAACCCCCATCGAGAACTTATTGATGAAATTCGTCTATTTATGAATCAAAATAGAGAAACTGTCAAAAACAGTACGCGATCCGGACTATACAACCACCAATTAACGTAACGTAAATGTATATAAGAAACAGCATAGTATTATAACGCTTTCAAATCTACAAAAACATCAATGAGAATAGCTTCATCTGTCCCCACAGTTCATTTATTTAGATCCGTACTCCATTTCTTGGAGCAACGCAGTCGCGTCAGTAGATCATTCATCAACGGTGCAGGCGGGTACATTTGCATACGACTGAGAGCAGTTTGCGGGCGTCGACTGGAATTAAAGAGAGGGCCGATCTCATGTCGATACTGTCACATGACTAATGGAACAGGCGCCCGATCACAGATATCGGCAAATAAAATACGCCGACGCGCGCCTTCCCACGCTGTGGTGCCGAAACCACGGAAACCGTTGAGCCTAATTGATTATTGTTACCGCTATTAATATTTTGGATATGTTAACGGGTTTTGTTAAAAATTTCATAAGAGATCGTGCATTCAGTTACAATGGCGAGTGGCGACTGTAATTTTGTGATTCATTATCAAGACTGTTTGATAATATAAAAATTGTTGTAAGGAAATCCTGTTATAGATCCTGTTCAGATTTTTAAATCATTTTGGCTGCACCATCTAAGGTTTTATTTTACTGTCCGTCTATGAATTATTAACCCATTGAACCTCAGAAATCTAGATTCAATAGAAAATCAGAAAATCAAATGATTCTGACGCTTATGTGTCATAGGCGTTCACACAATATTCTGATTGTATCTAGAATTCATTTTATCATTCTTAATACTCGTACCAAAGTTTATGGATTACTAGGAAACGTGGGTAGAGCGTAGCCCAAGTATGATAAAACTTGTATTATGTATAAACTAAATATGCATACTAAGCAAAATCATATGGATATTTGTAAAAAATATCTTTAAACACTCTCTACAAATAGAGATATACGTAAACAAAGAGTTCATTTTATTTTAACGGAATTGGCATAAGCGACATACAAAATTTTTAAATAGGTATACATCAAAGGAACCAAGTCGATTGCCTTCTGCATCACCGGTTGTCGGGAGACGTTTTCTTTTTAAAGTGCATGCGCGCAACACGTGTCAGTTTATCACGTCATTTTTCACAAAGTCTACCAGAGTCCTTTAAAAATATAAAGCAAAATTATCTTGGCAGATATTGTATCGGCAGACTTCGGACTACTTTTAGGCAATATAAATAAATTGATTTCCATGAATGAACTCGTCTAGAAAAATGTATGTTGATTAAAGTTTTCATGAGACATGTTGCTCATAGAGATTACGACTTGGAAATATTAATTTAATGTAAGATATAAAATAAATATGTTATTTATTCATTACATCATCCTCGTAAATAATTTGCAAATTTCTACGTCAGTTTAAGTGTACAATTGTTCACTGCTGAACAAACCCCCTTCTTACTCCCAATAACTATAAAAAAGTTGTGGTGCAATCATACACTATCTATTTATTAAAAAGGTATATGTCGTGTGGTGACGACAGATTAAGACGTAGGTAATTGATTAGAATACCATCTAATCGTACAAAAAGGTTAGGTTCCTCCATCCTCCTCCTTCCTCCTTCATCGTCGGAACTGCAAGGCAGTGGAATGACCTTCGTGCGTCTGTGTTTCCGATTTCAATTTAGAGGTTTCAAGGCAAGGATAAATAGAAATAGATTTTATTTGAATTTGCGTGATACACCTCTTAGGCTGAATCGTTACTTTTTGATGCACTGATTGCATCCTACTGAAAAGGAAGGATCTGACGACCCGCCCCATCACTCAAAAATCATGTCAGTCATTAAAAGAAGCCTAAGCCCATCATCACAAGTCTATAGTAGTATTACGCATTCACAAAGATATATTTTCCATACTGGCAAATAAATCAGTTTGTCAATACACACGCATAATACACGCATACACCAAACTTTTATATGTATAATAATTACACTGTAATAAATATAATAATTCAATCTTTTAGATAAACATACACAGTTTGGCAAATGGATGTAAATATGTCTATTCTAAATCCTTATGTGATAGTATAAATATTTTGTCAATAGTTTGGGAAGTCTGAGGCCTGTAGCACAGTGTAAACTAACACAGGTCTCAGAGATCATTATTTATTGTTGTACAATGTAAAATATTATCAAAAAAAAAAAAAATTAAAAAAAAACATAGTATGATCCAAACTAGGACCATAAATTCCTTCAGTGAACTATGGCCTGTTTACTATTGTAAGAACGTTTTATGGTCACCTTAGTTTAGAATGCGGGCAAGCATACTCCTAATTAGTTCACAGTTTCAAAAAACATTTAAGTCTCTTGAATGAGCCGTGAAATTTCTATTATCTTTATTGGACTTTTATTGTATTTCATAGTACGATACACAAATACTCATTAATTTTTATAAAAATGCTAACGTTACATCATAAACATCGGCTGATTTGTATTTTATTTTTGTGTTTTGCCAGGCCGTAGCGCTGAATGTCCGTTGTATTTATAACATGGAAAAAATACACCGTTCATAATTATTTATGCGGTAGTATATGTTTATGAACACCTCAACGATAAAATTCACTTGTGTGAGACCTTCTTTTAATAGGTACTCATGAACAGCAAACGTTGGAGAGACGCAGTGTCAGATATCGTCCCGTTAAATAAGAGATCTATGAACTTTTGCGTTTCGGGGCATTGTAGCTAATGAAATTACCGGGTATAAGAGACCTAACATCTGTTGTCTCGAATACCAGGCGCAGTGCGGCATTGATGGAGAATAATGTTTATCAGTTGTGTCTCTTTCAATGCCGCTACGTCATGGTCAGGCGTATCAGTTACCATCACCTGATGGTCCTGACCGTCCTGTTCCCTTCGTTACATAAAAACAAAGAATTTCTTCTCTATTGAGTTGTTAAAAATATTTATTGTAACAACGAAAATCGTAAACAAGCGGTGAGTTTTCAAGACGGGTGTGACAATTGCGGGGGATCACGCGATTTATCTGAGTTAGGCGCCTGCGCTGCCGTCTGGTGATCGGGAGTTCACTCACTTTATTATGACTAACATATTTAGCTATTCCAGACAAATATTGCTCGGTCTGCTCGTGATTTATCCCCTTGGTTGTATGTAACGTGTAAATCTAAAAATATGCTCCACCCGTTTTTACGGATCGTTTGAAATGATCATAATAATTTTTGAGTTATGTATAATGGTTGTAAAATACGGTATATTTCATATAAACGGTAAACATAAATAGATATCAGAGTTCAAGGATATAATTAGAAATATGCATGATAATTTTCTTTAAATTAATTATGCGTACATATGCAAAATCCTGAGCTTTCATTTCAAATGCTGCTTGATTAAGAGTTTGTTTGTTTCACACAAATAACATATTACACGCATAGAACGCAAAGTCACTTCATACGAATTTTTCGAGTTTGGTTAGGATTTTGCTCTCTTTATGACCTAAATGTCTGAAAAGGAAGATGATTCCATGCTTTGGAAGCCACTTTCAGCTATAGGTTCCAGCTGCCAATATGGTCGTTACATAAAACCAAGTCAGAGACCGTAAAACGGCTTAAAACATCAAACCTAATCGGACTACCTACTCGTTAAGAAGAAAAATTAAATCTTTTAAAACCAATATTTTTTTAAAACACTGCAATCGAACTATTTAAAACATTTGGTTCCATAGTATAGTTGAAATACAGTAACTATCCCTGATAAATCAACTTATTCCCGTATTATTTCAAAAAAATGTATAAAAACGGTTGTAAATACCACACAGAAGTAGAGTTATATCGATTTTCCTGCTTGCTATCAAGTTTCTTTGAGGCTCTTCTCGAAGATCCTACTTTTCCGAAATAGAATATACGACGTTATGACTCTACAAAAATAAATAAACAATAATAATTCACGATTCAAAACTATCTGTAAACGATTTTATTTGAAAAAAGATATTTTGAGTATATTAGAGTAATCATAAACTGTAACAGTTTATTTTTAATACAAGAAGCGAAAACTTATGTTCAAAGTCTAAATTCCCGTTACATTAAATTAGTAGTCAATGAAATATCAATAAATCGTTTCGAATGAATGAATAATAGTACAAGTTAGCAAATCGTGACTAAACAAGGTATTGTTGTGTCTTATAAAAATAGGTCGATTGAATAAGTATGCATTGTATACATGAATGTATCTGCAAAAGACCGTGGACGTTGTCTTACAATTTCACAATTATTACGCCTTATCCTAGAAAAGTTTATCCAACGACTCCCCCCATCGCTAAGGGATTGCAGACCGCTAGTCAACTAGGTTCGAGTCTCAAAAGTTTAATTCAAGAATCTTGTATTATGATATGGCGTAATATATGTATCCATGTATATAGTTTTATGTATGTTATACACTAAAAAGCTTCCTGAGAAATATATTTGGCTAGAATGACGTTCAAAACATAGTTACAGTTATACAGCCTATTTAAAGAAACGCACTACCAAATTTTCTCATTTTTTTACTGTTGCCTGAAAAGTATTTGAATGTTTTAAAAATAATTTTATTTTAATTTAATATTATTAATACATTTTTATTCTTTTGTAGTTATTAACAATACATTAGCACTAGTTGCGACAACCTTTTTTACTAACGTTAATGAGCCTTGCTAGAAATTGATTCTTTTAATTTTATTTATTTATATTTAAAGGCATATATATGGATCTGCCAGCCATCAGTTAGGGATGGTTGTTCTATAAAGCTTCTTCTGCGGTACAATCTTATCTACTACGAGAAACCTAGGCCTACATGTGGTCCACTATTATACAAATTAATGCATATTAGTATGCTTGTTTTTATTTTGAGATACTCTCAATATTGGGTTCAAAGAATACATAATTTTAATAGAGGTGTTATGATTTAAGTCACTTCATGGCTAAATACATTTACTGTTAACAATTGTGTACTTATACAAGAATAAAGAAACAAGTTCATATATATTAATACATTCAAGTAGTGACTTTTATATTTATGTAAATAATTATTTTAAAAATACATTTCTTGAAGTAGCTCTGTAATATTTTGTTGCAATGAACTGACATTGCGAAGGACGTAAGGAACGATTTCGAGTGTCACTAACACTATCTATGTATATCTAGTAATATGTTACAGTATCTTATCACTTATATCACATTTTCTCTTGTTGAGATAACTTTATCAGTGACTTAAACAATTTGCTCATTCGATGGGAATATACTACTTATGATCTGGTAAAGAAAATGCAATATACTTATTACATTAAATTTCCTAAAATACTACTTTTACTTTTTCAATTCATTAGATTTATTTTTTTCCTATGACATAACGAAAATCATAATCATCGTCCGGAATACCCCCGAAGGTGATATTAACTTTAATAATTTAATTCAATTCCTTTTTTTTTAGACAACATAACATTGACCAATAATCAAATTACAATAAAAAATAAAAACAATACCAATTATACAGAATTAAAATTTTTCTTTTTAATATAATATAATATATGACATGAATAAGACAATTAAATAATATTACAATTTAGTTTAAATCAAAATAATAATTAATACTTAAAACAAATAAAATAAAAAATTCAAAGAAAATCTAAAATACTATTTTATACGCCGGTAAATGTATCATATTACAATGATACATGTACCGGCAGTCAAAACGCACAGAAAACATTCGGAATATGCTGTTAGGGCTGGCGCGTACCCTGCGCACCAGGGAGATGCGCCGCTTGCGTGCGCGTTTGGGGACGTGCTTCAGCAAACATCCCCGAAGCGCTACAAAATCGAGGCAGTCCCAACAGCACCCTAAATGCGTTATTACGGACGCGTAGTGCGCTGTACTGCCCCCGCGTACAGTCCACCCACAGACTGCTCGTGTAAAAGGACGTACAACGTTAATGTTGGTATTAAATTTATATTAATAGTAAATAAAACAAAATGCATAGAGTTCCAATTGACATAGATTTCATAACAATTATCACAGGAAAAATAAACTTTTTAACTTAATAAAAAAAACAATATTTTTTTCCGATTTCCATTAATATTGGAATTTCAATTTCAAACGACTAGTCCAAATTACATAAACAAGACCTGAGACGCAATCCTTTTCAAGTACGCTGTTTTTTTGTTTGAGGTCGGCAGCACATTGTAATAGTAGCGGTAAAAGCATGTAAAAGTCCATCTCGTCTCATATCCAGTAGACAACGACCGTAAACGTTTTACGTTCACAATACGTTTCCATGGAGACGAAAGCGTGCAAGATGAATTGCGAATGTATATACAATTTCTAATAAACGCCGGCTCGTAAACATAGAGCGCAATGCTTTGACTTTGTAACTCAGACATGTTGTATTTATTTATTCGTACAACGTCCATGGACTCTAGAATCGTCGTTTCTACATTGATTAGTTACTCATTTGTTTTATTTGTGCATAAGGCCTGCACCTTAGCCATAAAATATATTTGATGGATAAATCCGGAGGTTGAATGGGGATGGGCTTTCGGAAACTTAACCTGGTGAAATAGAATGTTTCAAGCCGGTTTTCTGTAAGGCCATCACACCAGCCGAGCCAGACTATTTGTGATTAAGCATAGCTCCCATACGCAAGTCATACATGTTACATTTAAGTATATAAAAAAATGTTTTGTATATATATAATTTGTGTTATATTTATAGTACTTGTTTTTTTTCGCAAAGATGATATTATTAGTTTTAAAAGTAGTTAACTCATTTCATTTAAAACCAACTTATACTATCTACATTTTGTAGAACTTTTTTCCACCTCTTTCAAACAGTGACATTTCGTCAAATCTGATCTAGAACAAATATTGAAGGTAGAAAACTAAAAAAACTCTTTGGACTGTTTCCCCGCGTCTTTCCCGAACAATAGTGAGGTGATCTAAAAAGGCACGTGAGATGACATCGATTGGCCGACGGTTAGTGATGCGACCTGACGTCAAGCCTCGTGAATACGTCAACAATTACGTTTGCTTTAAGTATAGAGGAGCGTGATCGCACCGGATACTAATAGTGTAATACTTTCTAGCCTATTTGTTTATCTCGCCTAGTTAATAACTGATGCTGATTTGACCCCGAGAGTAACTATTGATTTCTGACGGCGAAATTTTCGTTGTTAGAATGGGCCAGAAAGTTGTTATAATCTTACCAGATCTATACCTGTATATTTTGAGTTTACTTCATCAATTGAAAATTTGGAATATTTTGCTAAATACCTGGATACACTGTTTTGCTTACTTGCATTGCTTTATTACGCATATACTCGTAAAGACAAGTAGTGATTTGTTAAAAAATACATTGTATTACGAATTTTGTTGTAAAGTATAAACCGCTATTGCCGCTTTTCACATTTTAGCAAAAATATTACGAAATTAAACACTTAATTTCACACGAACTGAACAAAACATTCAAAGAAAATGTTTATGTTGTTGGTTTTCCACTTATATTGTCGGTATCTACCATCGGAGTGATCACAAAGTGTGTGAATCGCGAAATCTCACAGAATCCTATAAATCATAAGTATTTAATGAGCTATAAAACGTATATTAGTGGACGTGTTCCAGTCGGCACAAGGTCTTGGTCTAGCGTCCAGACGCCGGCGTCGACGGACACTTCCGCGCGACGCGTCGTCCACCACTAAATATAGTTGACGAAAACGTTAAGCTTCGGTAATCATCGGGTTTAATTCTTGATAAAGAAATTGTCTTTAGCTCATTGTAGCTATCCCAATTACACTTTTACTATTACCAACATTATATTCTTTTCATGCCCAATCAACTGTTTCTGACCATAAGTTTTGTTAAGCTTGTCCATGTCACTGTCATAAAAGTATTACGTATATTAGATCTTCCTCTTCCAAAGTTCCCATGCAGACCACCAATAAATATCGTCAAACGTCTTTTGATTGTATTCTTAACTTTATTAACATGACCAATCTACCTAAGCACAACTTTCTCATATCAAGCCATCACTTCAATATTATAACTTCATTACTTAATTTATCGCTCGGTTTCACTCCTTTACTCTTTAATATACTTATTAACCTGTATTTTGTTAAATCTACTTTCGTATTCTACGATATTTTGGCCAAAATCCAGACTGTTATCTGGACCAAATCAACAGTCCAAAACATACACGTATTCTGGACTGCCAATATTTCTGAGATCTTCATTTAGTTTTATTTTGGTTTGATTAAATGAATAGCAATCCGTTGCTACACGCAGTTATCTCATATTTTCTATGATATATAGCAGACCACTGCTATTATCCTCTGGTAGTCACAGATGACCGTTCTTATGTCATCGATCTACCTGTTGAAGAGTCTCGTGACTTACGCGGGAAGACGCGGTCTCCTCTGCTGAATTTATCAGCTTCACCGGTGAGTTTTATGGGACATGCCACTTCAAGTTGCTAATCCAGTATTCCGCTGATCTTTACTTACAAATATGTATACTAAAATTATCTGTCCAATACTACCAATTAAACCTTTGTCAACCTCAATACAAGGAGGTTCAACAACCCAACGCGAACGAATGACGCTTCGCCTAGATATATGCGGTATGCGGTTTTATATCTACCGCGATCGAAATAAATCGCTAGGATTATTGCCAAGTGGAAAATCATTATAATATATTGGACGCGCGGAATTCACTTTGACAATATTTTGACAGTGCGCGGTCTTGGGGATTTAGAGCCGGCCGCATCGAAGCACTCATTTATTTTATTTCATTTTTATTTTCACTGTTGCTCGAATATTCTGCAAATTTTCCTGGCTACTGCATAAGGATCTATTTTTATTGTGTTTATTTATTTCGATTGCCAACTTTTTGTACAATCACATTATAATATGTTATCGCACATTATTTATGTCATGCTCAAAATTAGATTAATACAGATAAACAATAAAATGTATATCAAAGGTGTTTTATATAACACGCTAATTATTTAATATTCAAGACTAATTGTATTAATCTATAAAAATAAATATTCCAAACCATCACAAAACGTCATATAGCCCCAAACTTCGTCAAACTATCTTAAACAATGGGACATAAAAACAGATAAATATTGTGATTGTATTTTTAAAACAAATAGCAGTCGTAAATTCGACTCCAGATTCCTGACTCAGTGATAGAAGGGGTTTGGGTGGCAAATAGTCACGCAGATCCAGTGCGTGTTGGCATATTGCTTAAGTCTGGTTCGTTTTTAAATAACATGAACCTTAAATCCATATATACATAGTATGGCAACATACGCGTCAAAAATGTAAAACTATAGTTACTGTCCAATTTAGTAAACATACTAATAGAAAATTCATAATAGCGTATGATATCTTCTATTAATGTACGAGATGATGTGTTAGATCAAGTTCGCCGTGCGCGTGCGCGTGCGATTCTCTCGCAGCAATACCTAACTGCCAATAGGGTTGCCATTCCTAAAAAAACGTATCATCATCAACTCATTGTACATCCCCACCGAGGGGCACGAGCCTACCCGTATAGGGTGTATAGGCCTTAGTCGTCCACGCGGGTCCAGTACGGATTAGCCAACTTCACGCACAACCTTTAAATCTCTTCGCAGGCGTGCGCATTAAGCTATTATGGTTGAACATTCAATATTAGCTCCCGGAACCCAATGATATTCTGTATATAAAGGTAAATACGCCACCCGTGCGTCAAAATCGAACCGGCAAAGAGAATACAGTTGTAGGCTCGCTGTTTAGGTAAATGTACGCTAATTTGGAACACTTCTTTCAGTTATTTGTGAACATATCACGGATCTATACTTTTTACATCATTGCCGAAACCGACAGCCCTATCATGAGGGCGCCAGCGCAAGAGAAACGAGCGCCCGCGCCGCGGTGGCCATCTAAGGCGTGCAACTGTACAACCGGACCGACAGCCCCCCCCTATTTAGATATGTTCAACCCGCATTTTCGATTCGACACCTCGCTTGTGTCTCCGTGCTAATGCGCACCAGCTAGATGGAGAGCTATGTTGATCCTATTCAAATACGGTGGCAGTATTTCATTTTATCCTTATATCGCAAGCTAATGTTTGTACTTTAATAAAAAATATCTACAGACAGACAAATCATACATCTTATACATAGAGTCTCTCTTAGGGATAAGATCAGAAATGATTTAATCCGCAAGAGAACTAAAGTTACCGACATAGCCCGCCGGATCAGCAAGTTGAAGTGGCAGTGGACTGGTCACGTATGTCGTAGAACCGATGGCCGTTGGAGCAGACGAGTTCTGGAGTGGAGACCGCGTCTTGGCAAGCGTAGCGTAGGACGCCCTCCGGCCCGATGACCGACGACTTGCGGAAGGTCGCTGGTGGGAGCTGGATGAGAAAAGCGGAGGGCCGGGATATCTGGCGCAAAATGGGGGAGACCTATGTCCAGCAGTGGACTGCGATAGGTTGAAGAGAGAGAGAGAGAGATACATAGAAAACACCGAGACCATTACAAACAGACATGTTCATGCACACAAATGTTTGTACTGCTTGGGGATCGAACCTGGAACCCTTGGTGTAACAGCCGACTGCTCAACCGCTACACCAAATGGGTCGTTGTACTGTATGGATCACGTAAATTCTGGGTAAAAGAAGTATTAGTTCATTACTAGTATCCGCGATATATCAGTTAGATAACTCCATTTTTTATTCAGAAACATTTCCGCAGTCCTTTAAAAATTTTATTGAACCAATTTGCATTTAAAGACTCCATTGGAAACAATTGAAATAATTTTATTCTCCAACAAAAAATAAATTATAGTTCAAACCATTCATCTAAAATAATTTAAATATAAAGTCCTAGCCATATGATTTCAAAAAGCTCCAAACTTAATATTACGTTGTTGTAAAATGTATCAGCTTTTCTTTTTGAAATCGATATTGCACTGCAATACGTACCTACCTACTTAAAGTGTTATTAAAATTGTTTAAACTAAAAACACTACTTTATCAACATTTACAATACCAATCAGTGGCCAAAGTGTGAATCTGCAACCAATCAGTGCCCATGATTTTAACGTTAGCCGCAATAGTGGCCATTATGTACACGTTACCCACCTCTAATAGGTACATGATATATTGGCAACTTGTCAATAGAGCTACACATAAAGCGTACTATAAACGTTGCATAGTTATCATCTTGGGTGGTAATACACGAGACTCATTTGTAGCTATGTGAGAATAACTATGTATAAGATATATATATATATATATATATATATATATACCACATTCACAAAGCGTCATCTGCTTTCGACCTATTTATGGCATTTTATCTTCACCAAGTTGCTTCCAATAATGTGCAAATTAACTCTTACAACTACAAGCGAATATAATATATATATTTTCACCCATTGGGCTGCGATAGCATCGTCATAGCAGCAAACTCAGAGTCTCCAGGGAATCTCCGGTTGGGACAATAAATCATCGACCCATGAAATAAAGAAATAATCGAAAGATATAAATACGTAAATTTTCAACTATTTAAGAATACAAAGTTGTAGTCGTATGTTAAGTCTATGGCACGGCTGCTCATATCGAGGTCGACGCTCCGTCATTATAACTCAATCGTGTGGTAGACTCAGCCGTACACTATTGCGCTTTGCACACTATGTCATATGATGCAGTTTTTTAGAGTTACGACGTGGTAGAATGCAGTGCGAACTGGCTAGATCCATGCCGCGTTGTATCGCCAACCATTACAATGGGGTGTAATAAAGTATAGTGCGCGTGTTTAGAATTGATTATGACCCTTGTTAAAATTCTAACTAACTTATCTTTATATTTAGGTTTATTGCTTGACAAAAGCTTTTATTAGATTGAATAGACCTAGCAGAATAGCAGCGCTGCAGCGGTCTTGTAAGCTCGCTATCACGCAAAAAGAGGGGTGTAATAAGTTTGACGTGTCTGTCTGTGTGTCTGTCTGTCTGTGGCATCATAACTCCCGAACGCATGCAGTGATTTCAATTTAGTTTTTTTTGTATTAAAGGTGACTTGCGTGCGAGTGTTCTTAGACATGTTTGATGAAAATCGGTTGAGCCGTTTAAAAGTTGTGAGGAGTGAAAGTGGGGAGAGTGACCGAATGACTGCAAATATACTTGAACTCAAATGAAATCACACTGAAATAAAAAATATCGACGATTTCCCCCGACGCAAAAACAGGGGTGTTATAAGTTTGACGTGTTTGTCTATATACTAAAATCGAACTTAACCTAACCTACCTATAAAAGTATGAAATAAAAAATAAATTAAAAATTTTAAAAACGCCCGACACAAGAACTTAAGTAATTTCTCTTTAAAAAGTAAAAAATAATAAAGGCAACTTAATGTTAAAGTACATAAGAATCTATTAATAATTCTAAAAAAAACGTCGCGTTGGGGGACCGCTCCTAATTATTTCTTTCTTATCTATGATATTTTTCATAAGATGGTTACCTCTTTAGGCTTTTACCCAAGACTTATATTACCATTTCTTTCCGGTCAAGAGGGTGCAGGTTCAAATTCTGTCACAAATGACTTTTCAAGTTTTCGAAATTATATGTACGGGTTCCGACTCTCTTCTCGTTCTTCGTTTCTGCTTGCTCGTTGTTAAGCAGGATGCACACATGCAGATGAGGTTAGCTTGGCCTTCGGGAGTTAAATGCTTGAGGCATCTTATGTCCCCATAGACAATCCCATGTTATATTACTAATTAGGTATGATAACCCGCCGAAAATGCCATGCACATGTCAGGTCATGTTAGCTTTATGTTCTCCAAAACTTCTCAGTACAAATGAAGAATATAACCATAGGCGCTTCCATCACTCGGCTTAACAAGAAAATTTTAAAACGTACAATTTAAGAACAGCTAGCTCCATTATCCGGTATATCTATACCGTGTGAGATCAAACGCTGTTACACCAGGCATTTTTCTATAATTGGCAAGGTGCTACGTCCTTCGCAGGGCAGGCCAGTTTTTGTTTATAATATCAAGTAATGTTCAGCTATACGAACGTTATTCACAAAAGGATGTTAACGGCAACTCCAGCTGAAGCTAAGTTCGTGGCAGACAGCTAGACGCTTCAACACATTCCATAACTAAAACAATAGGCCCTAAGTGTAATTAGTATGTATAATCTAGTGTTTGTAACTTGGAACGCACACTGCAGTAAATAACCGTTATTGGAATGAAAATGAAATTTGATGATGATTCCTATTTTTATTTGAATTCCTTAGGCAAATGGTTATCCATGTTAACCTAAAAAGCTGTCTATGAAATTTGAATTTCTTATAGATTAGTGAATTAAAGATATCAATTTATTTATTCCTCTACTTTTAAGCGTAATTAATGCGACATAATACGTACGATAATACGACATAGCAACTGCATTTTATTTTAAACGTAGTCATAGTTAATGGAATCAAATTATATGTGTAATTCATTTTCAAAAAAATACATAATTGTATCTACACATAAATTAATGAATTCTTTTTTTTTTAACAAAAACAATCAAACTATTTGAATGTTTCCACACAATCAAGAATTATGTCAGAAATTCTTACAAAATAGCGTAAACCAAGTTCTTACAAAATAGCGTATAACACTCGTACACACTTGGTAAAATTGATTTAACGTAGGACATACTCGTAGGCATATGTATAGTCAAATTGTACATTAATTACAAGTTTCTAAATGTGTGCATACGTTAATTACCCATGTAAGCTGCTAACTCTAATTTAATGTACATTATATAAAACTATAATATATACGTAAAACCAATAAATTTGACTCGGACAAGTTGCGTTAAAAGACAAATTTGAATAGCAAAATCAGTAATCAACTACCTAAGTTGATATAAATCATGTTTGCAAATCATACGTGTAGATGCGAAAGTAGTACAAGGCATATATGAGAGAAATGTCTCTTAATTTTTGTTTCGTTGTAAATTCGCAAAATTGAACGATTGCTCTTAAGTTATATTAAAAATGTGTTTATTTTTGGATATAATATATGAAACACAAATTTTTCATGTAGAGTCGATGTTTTAAAAAAATCGTGGCCTAATACGTATACTACTGAGTAGTGTGTAGGTTTATGTTCGGAAAACCCTAAACTATTTGAAATATAGTATCTTGTGAGACTCAACTTCAATCATTGAAGAATGCCTTTAAGAATTAAATAATCAATTCATTCATTGATTCCTTTTCAATACATTGTTTGTACCTACAGCTTATTGCGCATGCAGCACCATTTCTTGTTTACAAATTAGCTGTAATTACACTGAGGGTTCATTGTTAGTTGCGGCGTCTAGCTGTCTATCGCAGAACTAGCTTCAACTTACTTTCACAGCTTATAAAGTATTGATTGCGATTATCGAAATTATCAATTCTATTTAAAAATATATTTTCACATTTTACAGTAACAGGACTTGTCCTAGTTCAGGTGTTAGCCCGCCATTATATTTTAGTTCATAAGACAAACTGTACGGTGAATGTTGTTTTGTTTTATGAACGACTTATAAGTCGTATTATAAGTGAATCCATTATTAAAACAGCGTTACCGTGTCCTGCACAAATTCATCAGAGGACAGAAGCGATGCTAACATAGCCAAATATCGATCTCTACCGAATTAGGTACTATGAGATACTAGCAACTTATATCGAATAATTGACCACCAATGTCTGAATCAGGACTGAATCAGGGCCCAGGATTAATAGACTTATTGTACTATACAAAATTATGAAAGTATCATCATCACCTAATTGAACGTCCCAGCCGAGGGGCAGAAGCCTACCCGTTTAGGGTGGAAAGGCCCTAGTCGCCCACGCAGGCCCAATGCGGGTTGGCCGATATCACACTTCCTTCCTTGGCGCAGCTTTTTGTATCCTAAGAGCATTGGATAATGTACATATTATTATGAAAATTTTAAAACATATTGGTAAGTGGCACGATTTGAACCTGCGCCCTCCCGATCGGGAGGCAACAGCCCACATTGTTAAGCCACCGACGCTCACATATTGTTACGGTAAGCAAATGGTAGGTAACTTAGTATATATACAGTCCGCTTATTGCACTCTACGTGTTTAATAGCCTGTACAAACTGCGCAGAAATTCCACTGCTAATATTGGTGTACTGGCAGAGCCAGAGTGGCGCATGGCGAGGACGAGTGCACCTCAAACATCGAAGTGCAACCGACGTTAGTGCTCCGGATGCTAAGTGCGAGAAATCTTGGCGCCATCTCGGGCTGTCATTTTTTGCACGTTTTCGTGCTTTTACAATTTAGTTTTTGATTGCAATTTTAGTGCAACCTCACTTATCGTATATCCTCCTCTAATTTATCTAGGTACTATTAATGAAACAAGGAACCTGGTAATGAAAGGAACCATTGTTATTGGCAGTATGATCAAAACTTTTCATTTAAAAAAAGGAAGGTAACCAATTGTGTTTTCTTTGTTATACCTATTATACTTACCGGTACTTAAAATTTTGCTAAAGAAATAATATGAAAAGTTTTGTTGAATTCAGCAAGGCTTTATCACGGAAAAGGCTTATTCCTTCATAGTTTTAAGATTGTAATATTGCGTGTAATTCATGAATATGTATGGTAGAAGTAACGATAGCCCTGATAAATAACTGTAAACTGTCCATGTTAACTTAACCTGTCTAACCAATGGATAATCTGCAGTAGCGACAATCCGCAACGGAGCCAAACCAAGTGCACTTTTGTCGATGTCCATATTCATGATCACTGATCAGTCAATACGTATATCAGTACCAAAACTTCAATCCAGATAAAAATACAGAGACTATAATAGAAAGTTATTAGGTGTAGCATTATGTTACATAAAAATTTAAATATCATCATTTAAAAAATATTTATATACTTTAATACTTAACATATAATTTATACTTAATATTATTATATTTATATTTAAACTTTATACTTAACATATAATTTTTAAGAGCAGAATTAAAAAGCTCTCATATAAATAGTCAATAAAGAATACTCATTGCCCCTAAATTAAGGTCAGGTATATGACATCTTACTGTTCTGGCTTTTGTATTGAGTGACAAATACTTACCGAGTTCCTTTTTCTCAAATCAGAACCTACTCAACTAGTCACTATGGTGAATAATCATTTCATAGGAAACAGTCTTCGTATATCAATCTTTACCTGTCAAGTTACTTGGAATTGGCATAAGTTGAGACAATTTGAAAGTTTGTACATATCCTTTACATTGGTAGGTTACTTATTATACACCTATCAAATAATTATCTGCGATTATTATATACTTACATAATGTCGATATGATTTTTCGATATATCTATGCATATATGTATAATGACGACCCATTTGGTGTTGCGGTTGAGAGGTCGGCTGCAACACCAAGGGTTCCGCGTTCGATCCCCGGGCAGTACAAACATTTGTGTGCATGAACATGTCTGTTTGTAATGGTCTGGGTGTTTTCTATGTATAATATGTATCAGTGGATATTTAATTGTGTTTACATTTGCTTTGTCATTGCATTTGATTTGTTTGTCTTTGAATGATGGTATAACATAATTAAGCAACTTATATTTCAACGTACTAATACAAAGGTACAATACTATTCGTTTTTATAAAATAATATTCTACAAATATTACAGATATTACAGATATAAATAAATAAATATCCAAATAATAAATAAATATCCACTGACATTCACACAGTTAAGCGTGAAGCCTGTATTATGGGTACCACAGACATCCGAATAACAATTAGACTGGACAAGCCGCCAAGTTTATAGGCAGTCCCAGTGTCGCAATTTCTTTTCGGTTCTTACCTGTGAAAAGATATTATATTTCTTGGTAAATTTTACTGATTCACTGCGATGATGGCATGTTACAATTGCACAGGATGGCATTTTGGAAAAAAAACGGTAATTTCTTCTAAAATTCGTGCGTCTTGATTCGTCTCACAGAGCGTAAACTATAGCCAGTGTATGCTCGCTGAGCATACATTTGTCGCACTTTTTAACGCGGCTTGCCCCATCTCCTGTATTGGGAAATCTGTGATGGGTACTAAACAACGGATAAACATACTTATATTATTTTTTTGTAAATACATACATATTATATATAGATAACACCCAGACAATTACAAACAGACATATTCATGCACACAAATGTTTGTACTGCCCGGGGATCGAACCCGGAACCCTTGGTGTTGCAGCCGACCTCTCAACCGCAACACCAAATGGGTCGTCAATCTCAATAAATACGATGAATTTTTTACGTATGTAATCTTATATATGTATAAAAGCTTCTATGTAATCTTTTAAACTACAAACACAGATGTAACAGAATATTAAAAAATTATAAGATATGTGAACCATTTACGTAACTCAATAATTTAAAATGCCACGTACACATACGATAAAAACATTGCGTAGTTAATCCTAATGTTTACGATACAATGCAAATTAGTACAGAGAGGCATTTGTGTAGAGTTAATTATTATTGTAAGCTCAGTTATCGTGAGGCGATGAAACTCAATACTGTTGTCGGGAGTGAGTGTCGCCGACGCCGCGTGCCCAGCCGTAAAACAAGCCTTAAGTCGGCCCGAATTAATTTATTAGCCCTTTATACGGCACTGTTACATATCAACCCATATTTTGAACTCAATGATATTGTACTAAAGTCGAAATCCAAAAATATACTTAAGCGTGCTGAGCCTTACACAGGGCCGACAATGATCCTATCGGGGGTAAGAAATTAAACCGCTCTAATCCAATCGTAAATCTCAAATTTTGTCTCTGGTCTAAAAAAAATCTAAATGGTGTTGCCGTGATCGATTTTATTCTTATATTAAAATGTAAATAAAATGAGGCCCCGAGGATTTCATCAAATAGACCGAAACAGGTTTTTATATTAGAATCGTACAATTGACCTACAAGTCGTTGTTTAATTTGAATTGATGTATAAAAAATAAAACCTTCATAAAACATTGGTAGATAAAAATACACATATTTTAACTAGTCATTAGGTTCAAATTGATTTTAGTACTTATACTATATAAAATGTAAGGGTAGTTTATTTTGGCATACTCTGTGATTTTAGATTTACAATATGTTTTCTAGATAAAAGTGTGTTTGAAAAAACCATCCAAGTTTGACTCGGATTCACATACGAATAGTTCTTTTTTTTTTTTATGGAACAGGAGGCAAACGAGCATACGGTTCACCTGATGGTAAGTGACAACGCCGCCCATGAACATTTGCAAGACATCAGGTCCCAGAAATTCGTTGCCGGCCCTTTAAAAGTGTGTACGCTCTTTTTTTGAAGGACGCCAGGTCGTATCGCTCCGGAAATGTTTCCAGAGGAAGTGCATTCCACAGTTTTGTTGTACGTGGCAGAAAATGACGGCAGAATCGAACTGTGGAAGACCTCCAATCATCCAGGTGGTGAGGATGAAATTTGGAGTTCCGTAAAAAATCTATAAAATTCATTAAAAAAAACAATTGTATAGGGTATAATTTGCAAAAACACAACAATGATATAATAATTTTGTTTTTCGCATTTTCGTGATAATGTTATCAAACATAGATCCTTGATCAATAAGTTTAACTATATGCCTAGTAATCAGCGAAGTTCCAAACCATAACACATACGCGCTTAAAATTACGGATTCCAAAACCTATCAAAATTTATAGAGAGTTGTCCAGTGATAGCGTTTTTTAACCAAAACGTACGTAAACTCAATGTGGCAGATAGGCGCAAACACAGGATGCACGTGTGCAACGAGCTAGCGTGCACCAACGCACCCGCGCTTCCGACTCGCATTCATTCCCACTCCGCCATTCATACAACTGCGTCATTCATTTAATTCAAGTTTATAACGAGAGTGCACGTAGGGGCTTGACGCACCCGAACTCACACGCCACAACCAAAAAAAGATTTATTTTGGATAACAATAAATAAGTAACCTTTAGGGGACAAAATAGGTCATCGGGACTTCCTCGAACTGAAATCTCTTGTCAATCTATTGCAGGACACAGTTGGACACAGTTCTTTTCTATTTAGTGTTGCCACCTTAGTTTTAGGAATGAGGCTGTTCTCTTCAACCT